>PVKE010000401.1:0-150091 GCA_004027555.1 Craseonycteris thonglongyai
GTGGGTCCTGCCTGGGCCGGAGCCGGGATTCGATCCTCGGTCCTCGTGGCCTCAAAGCGAGCGCTCAACCCGCTGAGCCATCCCGGCTTTCCCCCCAGTGCTGTTTTAAACTAAGAGTCCACTTGGCCTCTGCTGAAATCACTTCCATAATTATATCAAAAACAGTTAAAAATCTCTTTGAGTCCTCCCTCAAACATTCAGGGTCACACTTCTGGTTTTTGCTGCTGCATAGAACTATTTTCTTTCACTTCTAAATGAAAAAAAAAAAAGCAACAAAAAAAAACCTTCTAAATTGCAAGCCTTTCCAATAATATTAAGCACTAACTTTTTGAGTTGTGCATGGCTGGGTAATAAATAATCAGTTACCTTCTTGGATGAATGCAGAAGAAAGAGCTTGAGAGTGCAGTAGAATTCCCAATCCCCAACTCCCCAAAGGGAGGAGATATTAGAGAATACTCTAGGTGCCAGATCCTCACATACATTCTCATTTAATCTTCACAACAGTCCCTCTCTGATAGTGTTACCATCTTCATCTGATAGAGAAAGAAACAGGTTGGAATAAGATTAAGTATCTTGTCTAAAGTCACAGAAGTGGCAAGTTGTATGGCAAGAATTCAAGCTCAGGAGTTCTGACCTCAAGGTCAGAGTTTTTTCCCATCATAGCCATCACCTTGGGGCTGCAGAGCATTTAGACTTGGGGTCTGGGGCACAGGGCTTTGATCCCAGCTCTGTCCCCCCAGCTCCTGTATGACACTGAGAATCACATGTCTCTTTGAGGGTGTGGTCTCATCTGTGATGTGAACATCAGACTACCTGCACCTGCTATCCAGGCTCAAATGGGGTAAATGCCAACATCCCTGGCACTGTGAATAGGAAGGTCAACTGGCTGTATGGATGGTGATTTGGGCAACATGTTAAAAAATGTTTAATGTGTGCATTCTCTGATCTGGCAGTTCTACCTCTAGGAATTTGCATCCAAGAAATATGTCTACCCATGAGTTATAGATGTATAAAGATGTTTATTTCAGTATTGTTTATAATATAAAAAAAACTAGAAATAATGTATGTGCCCAAATGAATTATGCTTACCCATATCATAAAAACTATCATTTTTTAAAAATGGGGAAAGATCTACTGATAAGAAAGTATTTCCAATATACATTGTTTAAAAATAACAAAGTAGTCTGTATATGATGGCACAGAAAGATCACTAAAACATATTTTAAGTGCAAAAATAAATTGTAGCATGATGAACTTAACATATGCTTATTTATGGAGAGAGAGAAAAAATTGTAAGGAAACACACCTATCTATGAACATCTGCTGCCTCTAGCAATAGTAAGAAGATAGTGACTGAGCTTTTTTGTTTATTTGTTTTCACTTTTTATATTTCTATATTACTGAGCATGTTCACAACAGATATGTGTTATATTTTTCATGTAAAGAAAGAGCAGAATTCTGCTGCTGGGAGAAACTTTGAAAATGACCGCAAGAAGCTGGCTTGTCATTGTCACATAACCAAGGCTGGGACCTTGGCCTGCCGATGCCCAGTCCAGGCTTGTTTCAATCATAAGGGCGAGCCCTTCAGAAGCATATAAACCACAGATTCCTGAAGAACTGCTGATGAAGTACATGGGGGAAATTCTCGTGGGAGTGTAGAGAATGGCAGTTAGTCTTGGCTCAGCCACCCATCTACTGGGCAAAGTCACTTCCTCTCTGGGCTCTATTTGCAGCATCTGTAAAATGGGACTAATGATGCCCACTTCCCTTAAATGAGAGAGGCAGCTGGTCCTGGCAGCAAAAACAGGCACTTGAACCCTAAACAAGTCTGTGTTCAATTATTCAATCCCCTACTCTGAACGCCGGCACTAGCAAGATCCACCTTATGGGATAGTTGAGAACTGAAGTGACAAAATGCCTGTCAAGTCCTCGGTGTGGTCTAAGGACTCAGCATGAAAGCCACCGTCGTGATGTGAGAGCTCGATGATGATTGACAGGCTCACAGGCAACAGGATCTTGTGATTCCTGGGCTGGCTTTCCCTCCCACCTTGCTCTTTCCCATCTTTCTTGCCTCTCCAAAGCAGAATGTGAATTCCCCAAGGCCCCAGGGCTCTGGCCTCTGGGAGAGCTACTCTTCTGACACAGCCGTTCAGTTCGCCAAGTACAGAGGGCAGCCCTATACGTTTGGTCCTCACAGATACAGGAGCCTCACCTGCAGGGACAGGGACACAACGTACTTGCGATCTGGATTCAGACAGGGAGAGATGCAATTCCTGAATCAGTCTCTACAGGTTTTATGACCTGTCGACTTCATTCTGCAAGCAATAGGGAGCCATAGCAAGCTGTTCAGAGAATGACCTGGCTGGAGGGAAGATTATATTTTTCTTCTCTCCTAAAGTTTGGGTTTCTCTCTATGTAAACGTTTGCAGTCTCAGGTCACAGCCTCAGGAATGCAGGAAAGGCAGCCCCTCCCCACATCTTTTAAGATGGACAGAATCTGTGCTCTCTCCTCTATGCAGTCCAGGGCAGGCTAACTGAGACCAGCAAGCAGGAGACTGGCAGGAAGATACTGCACTATCAGAAGGAGGCACCTTCCAGGGGCTTGAAGCAGGGGAGAGGGCTTTCCAACCCCCTCTCTTGGTGCTCAGAGAAAATACTCCTCTGGGGTCTCAGGTCAGGCCTCTACCAGCCCATAACCTTCATCTGCCCTCACAATGCTCCCTGGTCCCCCTCCATCCCTGGATTTACTCTCCCCCAAAGTGTCTTGTGCACAGTAGATGCACAACACAGACAACACTGAATTCTATCAGGGGAGGGGGGCCAAAATGGCTGGGTGGTGAGCCCTCAGTGACCTGCCAGCAGCTGGATAGAGAAGGCGGACATCTGAGATCTGGACATGATTCCGAGGGAGCAGGAGAGAGAGGCATGGCTTTGTATTCAACAGGAGCCTGTTTTTTTCTTCAGAAAAAAAGCACAAGGGTGATCTATCCAAGTCACCACAGAGCCACCATAAACAGCCCCCTTCGCACCCCCATAAAGTCACCTCTACCTGTCCTGGACTCAGATAACACTTAGTCAGGGGCCTCTGGTGTCCTCCAGCCTGTGTGAGTCCCTGAGGAGTGGCCTCACTCCCCTCCCAACTCCAATCACCCATCTGCTCCCCCCTCTCAGCCCCCACCCCCCCAGCCCCCACCCCCATTGTCTACAAGGAGCGCTCATGACAACCTGGGGAAACATGACATGAACACATGAAGCCACAGTGAGTCAGTGGATGGTGGGTGGTTCTGACTGAGAAGCAGGTCAGGGTGGGGAAGGCCCTGAGCAGCCAGCCTAGAGCTCTGAGCTCCATCTCACCGCAAGAGCCCGGCCTGGCTCAAGGGAGACCTGCGTGATTTACGATCAAGGTCCCCACTACAAGGGTTTCTTACGCTCAAGTCTTTGAATTACGTGTTTGAGGTGCAGGGTGGCGGGAGGGCTGTCAGGAGTCACAGCTGTTTAATCCCTAAGGCTGTGAGCAGAGACAACAAAAGTTCTAAATTCATAAAGATAAAAGTAAGTGGATGTTTGGGAGAAAAGAAGCAATAACATCTCTCTGAGTTTTCCTCTTGTCTTAAAACTTGGTTTGTAAGTTTGGATGTGAGTCTCCGCATTTGGCTTCAAATGTTTTCTGGAGGCGTCGCGGCTATGTTTCTGTTGGCGTTCCTGCCCTATCCCGAGGGTAAGGGCTGGAAGAGCTCCGGGGACTCTTGTTCCTCAGAGCAGGGTCTCTGCCCCGGCAGTATCCGTGTCTCCTGGGAGCTTGTGAGAAAAGCAGTTTCAGGCCATGGCCCAGACCTCCAGCGTCACAATCTGCATTTCCGTCATGTCCCCGGGCATTTCCAGGGCACCTGGGGTTGGGGAAGCTGCTAGAGCTCTGGGGTGAGGGTCCCCCAGTGGGATGCCCTCACGCCCCCTTGGGGGCATGAACACTGATCTTAAGTGATACGAGGAAGGACACAGACTCCTTTCATAGCTAACTTCAATGCTCATGTAGAGCAACTGACGCATCATTTACAGACATAGTAAAATGACAGCAATTGGTGTGTTTTAAAATATGAGTTGACTCAAGGGAAATAGGCACTGACTAATAGTAAGGGTGCTCAAATACGATGAGGCCTTCAAAGGGGAAACGAGTTGGCTGTTTCCGGACATGCGGACCCAGTGCTGGCCCTCCAGTGGGTGCAGTGAGCAGACAGCTGCACAGACAGGGACAGGGACTGGCCAAGATCACACAGTGACAGTGGGACCACAGAGCAGGACTGGAGCCTGAGGCCCCATCCAGGTCAGCAGCCTTCCTCCCTCCCCACCACCCTGGCTGAGCGGCTAACCCCTGGCCCAGCTGCAAACCGAATTCTGATGCTCAAGCTGAAGTCACAGTGACATCAGGACATTTGCAAGTGACACAAGTCAAATCAGTAGGCTCAATGGCTATTACTGATAATGAAAGGATTGTGTGGCCAGTAAAGGCCAAAGCTGAGTCATTTCCAAATGAGTTGTCTCCCTCCCACCCGGGACCCTAAGGCCCTTGACTTCATTCATAAATAAACTGCTCTGCAGAGGCTGAGAAGCGGAATTCTTTTGCAGTGCAGTTTGGTGCAAGTAGGAAGTCTGAGCAAGTTAGCAACCTGGTTTGTGGAGGTTGCTCAAACCTGTGGGATAAGAACATTTGGCTCCTTAACCAAAAAAAAAGAGAAGTTTACAATATGTTTAGGTTGTCTCAGTCTTATTTGTACTCTCCATAGTAGGGTAATATCAGTGTATGTTCATTGTTACATCTTTTCTACAGCACAGAATAAAGTTGCAAACTTGTAGTCAGGTCCCCTGTCCCCTTTCTGTTGCCTTGTTCCTAGTGCCTTTTCCTGGCATCCAGTGCTGCTGTCACCAGGGCCTCCATCTAGCTTTCCAGCTTATCTCCCACCAGTCTTCTCTGCGCACCACATTTCAACTAAAATATGCCATGAAACACTTGTGGCCAAATCCCATATTCCTTCCCAATGAACATTCTACAAAAGCCAGGTCATCTGCCTAGAATGCCCTCTCCACAGTAGAAAGCTTTCTTCAAGGTCTAGTTTAAATGCTCTCTCCTCCAGAAAGCTTCCCTGGATTACCCCCAAGCCTTGCTTGGAACGCCCATAGTTCTCTCATGCTACTATGATACAGAGGTTAGAATAGGCCTTGAATGATCATCTCCAAGTGGGTGTGTGGGTTTGTCCTCATGTCTGTGTTCCAGGCTCCCTCACCCAGAGCCTGAGTCATGGAAATCCCAGCAGGATTAGAGATCCTGGACCCAGATTTGTCCTGCGTTTGACTCCTAGCTCTGCTGGCAAGATGAATGAGTGTGCGACACTAGGCGAGTTACCTAACCTGTTTACTCAGCTGAAAGTATTGAAGGCACAATATTATAATAAGGCAACACGTACAATGTGTTCAGCCTACTGCCTGGCACCTACTAGTGATTAATAGCTGTCATTAGCGTACAAGTTAACACTGTTTGCATTAAAGGATACATTGACAACACTTAGACCCGGGTGGCCTTGGAGGAGTCTGGGCGCTGGCACGAGCCAGCCGCCTCCCCCTGGCTGCTCTGCCATACTGCACTTCCCTCTCATGTGGCCCTGAGGCCTGCCCCACACTCTCCCCATTTCCTCCACTGTGTCTTCGGTAAGATCACAGGTGTGTGAGGGGTCTGCACCTTAGTTAGGTGAAAAGGATTTGGCCCAGGCTCAGCTCTCCTGGGGGACGGAGCTCGCCCGAGGCATGAGGGCTGGCTCTCCCAGCCAGAGCTGTGGCTCCCTGATCAGTGGGAACAACAACCCTCTTCCAGCCCACCTCTTCCTTAAATGCACTTGGATGAGAGAAGCATGACTTCCGAGTCTTTCTTCCCGGAACTAGGAGAGACCGCAGGGCTGGGGAATTTTCCGAGGACCCACCCTGGGGTCAAACCTGGAACAGAACGTGGAGCCGGTGGTCCAGCCAGCCCAGGACAGAGCAGCAAATGAGCAGCGTGCTTCCCCACCCAGGTGTGAGGCCAGCCCTGCAGGTGGGTTGGGAGGGGCCCGGGGGCCGCGAAGACCCCACCAGTGTGCAGTTCTGACCCAAGGAGCAGAGGCCGGTGGGGCAGCATGAGCCAGATGCCAGGGAACAAAGAACAAGAGAGGAATGGAAGCCAGGCTCTTGAGCCAAGACAGGTCGCTTGACAGCTATAGGAATAAAATAGAAGGTAGGACTTCTCAGGGGCTCAGGATGGGCATTGCTCATCTGACTCTTTTTTTTTTTTTTTTAAGATTTATTTATTGTTTGTGGCAGAGAAAGACAGAGACAAAGAGAGACAGAGAGAAAGGGGAGGGCCCAGAGCAGTCTCCATAGTTGACAGCATTAGTTTTCCATGTAGTTTTACTCCACAGGTGGACGCAGGGCAGGAACTGGGCCAGGAACCTCCTGCATCAGCCCCCGGCAAGAACTGAACTGGGGGCACACCCCAGTTCAGCATATGGGTCCGCTTGAGCCCAGCCCGGAATTCGATCCTTGGGCTCCACATGGTTGCAAAGCGAGCACTTAACCCACTGAGCCATCCCGGCTTCCCCTCCTCTGACTTAAAGCACTCGTATATGGCCCAGGCTCCTTATCACCCCTACTTCATTGTGGGGTCAAAGCAACAGACACTCAAACACCACTCAGCTCCACCTGGTCTAAAGGAAGCAAGACCTGCCTGAGTGTTTGGCTGAGAGTGGGGCAGGACAGAAGGGTTTAGACCCCAAGAGTGTCCGCACAAGCCGAGCTTCGGATGCTCACTGTCAAAGTCACTCCTCGGGGTTAGAGTACAGTGAGGCTTTGGAATTCCAACTTAACCTGTCCCAGAACCCTGTTCAAGTTCCAAAATGTTCAAGTTCTAAGACAAGTTTTCCCCCCTTTTAAATAATAGAAACAGGATTAATCTGTTCCTGGGTGCCACAAACTTGAATTTTCAAAATGATTTTAACAGTCAATACACTGGATTTAAAGTAAAACATTAATTTTATTAATTTTAAGGTAAAATATTGACAAGTAATAATAATATTTAATTAATATTTTAAAAATAATGATGATGACACATGTGGATGACTTACGAGATGGAAGAGGAAGGAGAGTCATCTCCCACGATCACTTCAGGTGTCTGCGTTCTTTGTCTTTAATGCCCTTTGCTATGGGACCACTTGTAGAGGGCTTGGGGTCACTGTTGTGTTTGCTTTTGAGAACCAGCATTCCAAAGTGGTCTGATGTTGGCTACCTTTTTGCGCTTCTCTGAAATGTTCAATGATGTTATCATCAAACATCTTAACACACCTGTCAGCTGGGGCTTTACTGGGGTGCCACTTCTCAACAGCTGCCTGGGTTGTTTTGTTGTGTTTTGGTTTTTTTGGTTTTTTTTAAAGATTTATTTATTGTTTTTGACAGAGAGAGAGAGAGAGAGATACAGAGTCAGAGACAGAGAGAAGGGGGAGGGCCCAGAACAGTCTCCATAGTTGCACATCATTGGTTTTTCCACATAGTTTCATTCCACAGGTGGGTGCGGGGCTGCACAGGGCAGGAACTGGGCCAGGGTCTCGCCCTGGTGAGAACTGAACTGGGGGAACTCCCCAGTTCAGCATATGGGTCCACATGGGCCGGGGCCGGGATTCGATCCTCAGTCCCCGAGGCTGCAAAGCGAGCACCTAACACACTGAGCCATCCAGGCTTCCCCTGCTTGGGTTTTTGACCACACGCTCAGAAGGTTCTTGATTTCACCAGAGGGAATGGTTCCAGGGTCTCTCTCTTGCTCCCCGGAGGTAACTATAGTAACGGCTTGGTTGTACATTATGATGGGGAAGGGGTTGCTGCTTATACAATCTGTGTTAGATCAATTCCCCTGCACCGCTCTCAAGTATACCTCACACAAACAACGAGCGGGCGTTCCCATAAAGCTTCAGGCTGTACAGTCGATACATCCCACATGAACAATGTGTTGGTGTTCGGATTCCAAAGCAGTATTTGGATTCCGAGGCAAAATTTGCTTGATTTTTTTCATTTGGATTCCAAGTTGTTCAAGTTTTGAGGCATTTGGATTCTAAGATATCTCTATTGAATAACCCTGTGAGAATTCAAGGTGAGAAGAAGAGGAAGTACACACTGTTCTAGCTCCTTAGCAGGAGCGGTGTGGTCAGATATGCACCTGCCCTTCACTAGCAGAATTCTGGGGCCCCCCGCGTAGGTCCAGGTCAAAACGCAGCATCTGGCTCAGGAGTGTGAAGACCACACGAGAGGCTCCCCTATAAGAAGGGCCTGGGTAGGTTTTCTTTTAATCCGGTCAGCAAACTAGATTTTCAAAAATTCCAAGGAATCTCCTTTAGGAGATGAAGATCAGCAGTCAGGGTGAAGGTCAGAGCTGTCAGCTTATCCTGTCCCAGCAGGATTTTACCATGTATTATATTATTTCAGTGGTACCAGATACAGGCAAAAGTTC
This sequence comes from Craseonycteris thonglongyai, assembly GCA_004027555.1. Taxonomy (NCBI): domain Eukaryota; kingdom Metazoa; phylum Chordata; class Mammalia; order Chiroptera; family Craseonycteridae; genus Craseonycteris; species Craseonycteris thonglongyai. The sequence continues at coordinate 8,519 of PVKE010000401.1, forward strand.
ATGAGAAACCAGATGATAAGGTCAAACAGCCTATTACAGTAGACTCTCCATTAGCTGAAAAATCAAGAAACCGGCACTCTTAAGCAACTGGCAAACAAAAATCTAAGAGAAAAGTACATTAAATAAAAATTAAATCTCAGCATGTTATGTAGCTGCACATTATGCAAGACCTGACATTGTGTGAGAGGCGTAGGGCCTCAAAGCAAGCTGATATTCGCTCATTTTCCAGGAAAGCCACATGCAAGTCTGCCAGTACTGCATCCTCTACTGATGTAGACCCAAAGCTATTCACATCCACTTCTAAGCCTGTCTCAGCTGCATCGTCAGACCCCGATGACCCTGGTCTGATGTCTACACAGTAAACTCTCTACCCCTGCGGTAATAGTCGTAAGTGTGTATGTGTTTTTATCCAAGTACTTGAAGTTAAAAACATTAGTTAGTGAAGTTCATTATGCTAAACTTATTGACTGTCATTTAACTATTTGTATACTGCAGTCACATAGCTGTTTTTATAATAAAACTGTGTTGCATTAAGTTAACTTTGTCACTATTTGTCTTAATTTGTTTTTAATTACTGTATTTCAATATGAATATCAAGGCAATACAGAGTTTATGGTATGGTATAGTATGGTATAATTGGTATAGTATGAGGTGTAGTATTAGTTATGTCTATTTTTAATAGTAACTCGCAAGCAACCAGCATGTACATTTATCCAAAATCAATGAATCCCCATGAGTCTACTGTACATTGTAATGGTAGACTACATCTGGAGAATTCTTGATTTTCGTTGAGATATTACACATACTACCACCACCACCACCACTACTATGTGACTTTGCAGTTCCTCTCACCAAAGAGCTAGAGACTACGCCCCTATCTTCAAGTCTGGGCTAACTAGCTTTATGACTCTGGCCAGTCGAATGTGGCAGAAGTAACAGGTTGTCATTTTGTACTCAGAGAATCAAGAAGCCTGTGTATCTGTCACAGGCACAAGCAGATGCCCAAGCTAGCCCACTGGAGAATGGGAGACATGAGAAGCAGAGCCCAATTGCCCCAGTTACCAAAACTGAGAGCACCCCAGTCAGCTCTCAGCCAACCACAGGCATGTGAGAGCCAAGACAGCCCATGAGCAATTGTCCTACACCCCTGGGTTTTCGTGGTTCTTTCTAATACAGCATTACTGTGGTGATAGATAACTGATACAGTTGGTTCATTAGTTTTCATCTGATAGTTGGCCATGAAGAGTTGTGTTCCCTAATGCTTCCCCATCCCACATATGGATTTCTAAGAAAACAGCCAAAACGTACTTGGAAGAAGAAAGCTACTTGTTGGCTCCTGAATTTTAATTCAAGGCTAAGACACATTTTCTTTGTTCAGAGACAATATACAACTCAAAGAATCAATATTTACACTCATTAAACATTCTGAAAATAAATCAATTGGACTTCCAACTCATCTCTGCTTTCTCTCAGAAATCTTGCTAAAATTATAGTAAAATGATTGTTAAAGGATACATACACAAAAATGGGTAGACTGAAAGAAGAGACAGCAAACAAGAAGTTTCAAGACAACACTGGAAGGTAAAACACAAATGAGCAACTGAGAAAATGACTTAGACTTCAGCTTTTTCTCTCTAAGCTAGAGGAGCAAGCTGACTTGTGCACTGAAACTGTAGAAATCGTCTCGGGTTGAGCCCACGGGGTTTTCCTAAAGGCAGGGGTGCTGGAAGGGACTGAACGTGGTAGATTTGATTGCAAGTTGTGCTCAACCACAGGAAAGGAGTATAAACCAAGAGAGAGTGTGGGTGATGTCCAAGAACTAGGAGCGCCAAGAGATGGAAGAGGCCCCAAAACAAACAAATAAACAACACTGGGAAAGCTGCACAGTATACTTGGAGACCCCAGTCCAGATGAGAGCAGAAGAGAAAGCACTTCAGGAAAAAATAAAACAGATCTACAGTCTGATGTGTTTCAGCACATTTAGAGTTTTATAATTCTTTTGGAGAATTTAGAGGTGAATTAATGATAGGAATATAGACAACTAAGCACATAAAATGAGAGGCGCTTTTGAACTGCAGGAAAAATTAAAGTTGTAAAGGAAGAGAATCATAGTATACTACATGACTCAGCTGTGAACAACATTCAAAGTGTTATATTAGCATAAATAATGAATGTTAATGTCTGATCAAATCTTGTAACAATACTACATTAGGCGGGGGGGAGAAGAAACTTGTGTGTGTGTGTGTGTGTATGTCTGTGTGAAAGTTTAATTCTATCATGCAAAGCAAATAGATAATATTTAAAATTGAAAAAAAATCAGAAAGTAGGGGTATAATCATATTACTCAAAAATATAAAGATGATAGAAAAAGGTTAAAATGATTGCCTCAAGGAAGCAAGAACTGGGGTGGGGGAAGAATAGGATAGGGGACTGCTTTTTTTAGCTAGAAGCCTTATAATTCCAGTTAGCTTTTTGGACAGTGTACATATGTATTACTCTGATGGAAATTTTAATTTAATCAGTTGAGGGCCACATGTACTAAAGTTACAGAGTATAATATACACTCATTAAGCAAAGATTTATTAGTCACCTACAAAAACAATAGAACAGGGTGCGCGCGCGCACACACACACACACACACACACACACACACACACACCTCCAGGCCTACTAAGTGTTTGTAACCCTCAAGTGCCTATCAGGACACAATGTCACAGTGACATAGAGAGCTTTGCAGACAAGGCCATGCTAATTCTGGGTTTCTTTCTTCTACTTACCTATTTCTTAACAACAGAGAACAAAAAATACAGCTCTATCACTTTCTTCACACATTTTGAACTAAAGTAAGGGCTGAATATCATCCGTGTTGGTTTAGCAGCATCCACAGGCTAAGCAGCTCTCTGTCTCTAAGACTGTTCAAAAGTGGGGCACGGAAGCGTCCAGGCTGAACCTCAAAGATCAGTGGATATTTATCAAGAAGCCTCAGAAAAGGTGGGAGGAGGATGCAGCGCCACAGAACTGCCTGCCCTCTGCCATCGCTGACAGCCGCAAGAAGACCAATGTGTGAGGCAGCAGGTCCTGACCATCAGCCCTGACCCAGAACAATGGCAGGATGGGTTCAACATCCCAAAGCGGTCCTCCAGTTCATCTCAGAATCAGACATCCTCCGATCGATCCCTCCTGGGGAGCTGTCAGACTGGCTGCTTCCTAGTGTCAGCCAAGAGGAGGGAAGCAATTCATTTATTGGGTCTGACTGTGGCTAAATGAAATCAAGACAGAGAGGGCACCTTTTGCCAAGGAAAGAAGCTGTTCACTGGGGGGCAGCCACAAAGAACCACAAACAGAGAATAATGGGCAGAGAAGGTGGTCAAGGAAGGCAGGGACTTGGAAGCCCTCACTTCCGAGATGGGGAAACCAAAGCAAAGAGAGAGGGCCCAATTTGCTCAATGTCACATCATAGTTTAAGTGAAGACTCTAGGACTTAGAATGATAAAACTCAGCATTTGTGGAGGGCTCATGGTATACTAAAACTTTAATGTGTGTGTGTGTGTGTGTGTGTATGTGTGTGTGTGTGTGTGTGTATTCCCCCAAATCTGTGAAGTAAGGATCCTGTGTATTAATGAAGATTTTCATTTTACAGATGAGGAAACTGAGACTCTGCAGTTTAATTAAGTAGTCCAATATCATAAACCTGTGGTATGTGGGGGAAGCTGGGATTTGAACACCATCTGATCATTTCAGCGTAATTTCTAAACTGTGGATCTTAACCACCGGATTGTACTACCTTTTGGAGTTAGAATCAAGGTCCCCTGTTTCAAACCAGAACCCAGCCTGTTGCCCTTCAATGCACAACTGTGCCCAAACCCTGCTCATTTATACCAGGGCCCTCCTGCTATGGGGTGTACATGTATCTGTTTCTCTCTACATCTTTGTCTCTCCATCTCTCTGTATATGTCCTTCTCCATGAGTACGTTTCCCTCTCTGTCTCTCTGTGTTTATGTCAGTAACCGTATGTGCATGTCTCTTGTTGTGTGTGTGTGTATTTATCTCTATCTCCTGAATAGCTGAGAAACAGAATTCCACAATAGATGGGTGGGTGGGTGGGTTGGCGGGTGGATAGATGCATGCATGCATGGCGCACTGCCTCCATCCGCTAACAGCAGACGTGGTAATGAGCAAGCACATCCCAGCCTGAGCATCACTAGCAGCCCAGTCTCCTGGAGCCATTGATCAGTCTCCCCTCTAAAGCCCTCCCTCCCCAAGACCAGGGCATTCCATTTCCGTCTTAACCCAGAGCTGCTTCCCCAGGGCTTAGTGACTTGTCTCCAGTTTTATTGTTTATCCAGATCTTTATCTGCCTTGGGCTTATAACTGACATTTAAATTACTCTGCAAACAATGAATCAATATTTATGGATTCTTGGACTGATGCATTTGTCAAACCTGGTGTCCTGAGTTTCTCCCAGGCCAAAGGGGCACATGAGTCAAGGTCAAGGCTTTATCTAATTAGAAACAGGGGAAGTGGGTCTACCTCTAGGCAAAAGCCTCGAATTAGAATACAGCTGTGTGCCCGTAGACTAACTAAATCAAGGCGATTCTCCACTGGAAATTCAATTCACTTCACAAACAGTGGGCATTTTCTATGTGTACGAAGCACCATGTTAAGCCTATATGCAAGGCAACAATGAATAAAAACGTCTTTAGAGCTTCCCACACAAGGAGGAAACAGAGGCACACATAGGTAGCTACAAGCAGATTACAGCAGGGGTTACAAAAGAGATCCAAACATAGCTCATAGGGAGAAAGAAAGGAAAAAGGAATTCTAATAAGTGAAACTTCTTGGAGGGCTCCCTGGAGCAGGAAGGGCATTCCAGGAGGGGAAAACAGCCAGGATTAACAAGACTTGAAGGCCCAGAACGGGTTGCAGGACCAGAAGAGAAGGTTTGTGGGTAAGTAACAAAAAGGTAAACTGAGGCCTGATCCTGGAGAGCTCTGGATACCAAACTGAGGCATGTGACCCTCCTTTTGCTGCTTCATGGGAGTCACTGAGGACCTTGACTTAGGGAGACACCCCCCTAGAGCTCCCTGGGAGCAGCAGGAAGTGGAGCGCTACAACTGGCAAGGATGGAGAGTGGTACCCGTGGGGCCCCTAACCTGCAATCCCACATCCTCCATGCCATACTCCCCAGGGCACAGCACCATGGCTGGACCACTTCTCAATCTCATAAGCATGGCCCTTGCCTGCCTTGAGAAAAACAGCAAACACGAGACTGATGCTGCTGGGGCCTCTTTGGCGCTGTGAGTTATGGAGGTGGCCGTAACCGTGGAGACCAAACCATTTATCACCCTGGTGAACTTCAGCTTCGGTTCCAAGAAACAAGACAAGCGAGCTCTTGTCCCTGCACCACCACATACTTGCCCAGGCAGCCATTTATTTGTCCAGCTGCCCTGACTGCTCAACTGCAGGGACCCTCAAGTTATAGCTTCCCTCGGGCATCTCTCTCTGGGCATTCTGGGGGTGCGGTGTGAGCTCCTGGAGCTTGGGGAGGTGGGTGTGGGATCTGGAGGACCTGCAAGGCACTTGTGGGGTGTCAGTGGGGCTGCTTCTCCTTTAGGGACAGGGGGCATGGTGCCTCAACTCCCGATGCATTGGGAGCACCCTGAGAAAGTTGGACATCCTTTTAAACTTGGAAAAAATTAACATATTCACCTTTCTACCAACACAGCAGTGAAATATCATTTTTAACAAATTTGTTTAAGATTTACTTTTATTGTTTGCAAGAAGGTGAGACAGAGAGAGACAGAGAGAAGAGGGAGGGCCCAGAGCAATCTCTATAGTTGTACATCATTAGTTGTGACATGATTTCATTCCACACAGGTGGATGTGGAGCCACGTGGGGCTGGAACCAAACTGGGATCCTCCCGCATGGGAGGGGAGAACCTTCGCCACCATGCCATCCTGGCAGTTACCAGTGGCACAGCAATTCAGCATATGGGTTTGCACCGGCCGGGCCTGGGACTCTAACCCCAGACCATGCAACTGCTAGGCAAGCACTCAACCACTGAGCTCTCCCAGCATCGCCTTTAGTCATTTTCTTTTTTAATGGAGAAATGTGGCTCTTGAAAGTCATAAGAGGGCCCTGCTACCCAGTCCTCAGCACTCAGTTTCAATTTTCTGTCAGGGTGAATAAAAACAGCCGGGCAGAGCTGGGGTCAGACCCCACCCACATTACTCAGTGGTTCTAATTCCCCCTCTGCACCTCAGTCTCCTCGTCTATGAAAAGGGCTCCTGATCTGAACCTTACCTGTGAATCAAGAAGGCTGGCGATATGGACGCCACGTACCAGAAAGGCGCTGGTTCCTACAATTGTTGCCAACTTGCCCAATCTCAGTTTACATTCCATCTTCCCTGGGAAGCTTTCCTGACCATGCCAGGCCACCATGGTGCCTCCTGCTGGGTATCTGGGGTTGTTGGTGACAAACAGGCCGAGGAGCCTCAGCTTGTCTCTGTCATTCTCAGCTGGCCTGGATCCAACCACACTCAGTAGGTGCTAGGTGTGGAGAGGCCATCCAGGGCAAAGCAGCCAACCAGCTAGAGGGCAGGGACCACGTTTTACATATCACTCTGATTCCCACAGCGTTGGGCATAGGGCTATTCCCAGGAGGTGTTCTGTGACCATTGGTTGGTTGGGGATCTCTAAAATTTTATACAGAGGATTCTGCTAGCGATCGATATGCGTTGGTTTATTCAAACTCCTCCTCATGGCTGCAGTCTTGGGCCTGCCCACCTTGCACCACTCTTCTGCAACCTCCTGGCTCTGGCCATGCACAAACCTCAGGGCCCTTGCACCTGCTGTCAGCCTCTCCAGGAATGCCCCTCTGCCCTTCTGCATGGCGATCACTCATTCTTCAAGTGTCATTTAGACTCTATCTTCATTGGGAGGCCTTCCCTGACCACCTCCCTACAATGGATCCTCCATTATTTCTTTTAGCTCTGAATCTGAGCGATTTCTTCATGGTACTTTACATGTTTCTTGTCTCCTCTCTCTCAACACATGTAATTCCTTTGAGAGTAGAAAGTTGGCCAATTTAAATCCTAACTCCCGTGTGACACAATACCTAGCACAGGCTAAACTTTGAAAAATAGTTATCAGATGAATAAGTGAGTAGATGAGTAAGTTATCTTATTAAGAAATATCGAGGGGAAGCCGGGATGGCTTAGTGGGTTAAGCGCTCACTTTGCAGCGCCGGGGACCGGGGATTGAATCCCGGCCCCGGCCCGTGCGGAACCATATGCTGAACTGGGAGCTCCCCCAGTTCAGTTCCCTCTCTGTCTCTGTCTCTGTATCTCTCTCTCTCTCTCTCTCTCTCTCTCTGTCAAAAAAAAACAAAAAAACCAAAACAATAAAAATAAATAAATAAATATTTAAAAAAAAAAAAGAAATATCGAGCGCTTTCTACATCCTGGTCCATTAGCGATCTTGTGCCACTGCAAGGTGACTCCCCCAGCCTGTGCTGTGGTCTGGAACATGGGAGGAGACAGAGACCTCACCAGTGGTGCCCCATGGCAGAGCTCCCATGGGGAAGACTCAAATGATACCGAGATATCCAGATCTGGACACCTCACTGGAGAAGCGGATCCCCCAGGAGAGGGGACCCAAGAACTTTTGAGGGTCTATCTTGGTTCCTCGATGCACGAAATGCAACACTGGAATTTTCACCCAACTCACTAGACCCTTAGCCTGAGCTGATCATCATTACTTCTTTGGGAGAATTTGGTTTTGCTCATTCAACCAACAAATGTGGGTTAAGCTCCACTAACGAGCCAGACTCTATGCTGAGACAGAATGTTCAGTGCTGAATAAACATAGCCATTATCTGTTTGTGGTGAGTAAAGAATAATGTAGAAGACAGGTGAATAAAGTTTTCATTGGGGCAAAGCATCCAGAATATCAGCCCTAGAAGGAATCTTAAACCTGCAGCTGGTACACGTCAGAATCCCCTGGGAGACCTGTGACCCTTCTCTGAGCCACTGTTGTTTCCAGGCCTTTTATTCCAAGACTGAAGGGCAAGGGTAAGATTGGGGGTCACATGGGAGGCAGAGGTGGGGGGGGCATCCCACAAGTACCCGCATGCCCTGCCTGAGGGAGGACTATTCTTTGGGTGAGAGTTACAACCTCAGGGCACTTGTGGGTCAGGCAGAGGGCACCCATGTGTACCCCTCAAGGCCTCGTCCAGCCCCTCAGAGTCAAATGCCACCTTAGTGGTCGGCACCTCCTGCCCAGACGGGTTGCAGGCTAGTATGTGTCTGTGTGTGTGTCTGTGGATGTGCAGCACATGCGCCCACGCACATATGCATGTGTGAGTGTGTCTGCGAATACATACATGTGAGTACAGCTGTGTGTCTGTGAATATAAATGTGTGTGTGATTAAACACGAGTGAGTGTAGCTGCATGGATGCGTGCAAAAGCAAATTTGGGTGCGCCGATGCAGGTGAACGAACGCATGTGAATGTGGCAGGATGTGTGCGTGTATGTGAATGAACGTGTGTGTGATTGTGATTGTGTACGTGTGTGACAGGGTGAGTGTGTGTGCAAGCCTGTGACAGTGCGTGCCGGTGTGTTTGCCCGCTGGCTCTGGGCCTCAGCAGGGCCCCTCCCTGGTGCTCCCTCCTCCCTGGAAGGAAGCTGTGGGAAGGGGCCAGATGGTCTCCTCTGACCCACTATTTATCATCCCGGCAAAAGCTTATTCAGTTTAATGCTCTTCGGCAATTCATTTAAGGGCTCTGTTTGTTTCTGCTGATGAGGACTGTTAATTTGCACAGCGGTCTCATTAGGCCTAAACCACCAATTAATTCCTTTTGTTCTCATTAAATGGCTGATTCCTAAACATTTCCCAGATAACAATGGGCTGCCCCAGCCTAGCTGCCACCACAGGAGGTGGCATGGTGCAGGTATGAATGGGGGCTCTCCTGGTCCCTGGGTCCCTGGCATGGCCACCCAGGCTAGCATACCTGTAATCCCTCAGGTCCTGCCAGCCCCAGTTGGGCCTAAAATCAGGTCTGGAAGGTCCTTGCCTCGTGGAGTCAGGCAAAGCAGGCAGAGGTGAGGTGGGGGGGGGGGGGGTGCCCAGCAGAGAATGTTGTGAGCAGAGAGTCCTGGGCCTGCATGGGTGCCTCTGCACAGGGGTCCCGTAGGCAGGCTGAGGGCCAGGGCCTGCCCTCCCCAGCCCATGCCTGCACTGGACAGGTCCTGCAGGCCACCCTGGACCACCTCTCGGCAGCACCCAGCAGGAAGCTCTGTCTGCTGAAGGTACCAGACAGATTCCTTGGCTTCCTGGGCCGCACACCCCTGGCGTTCAGAGGTCTAGAAGTCCGGGGGTGGGGTGGTCCTGAGGCTGCACCCTGGGGTGTGCTGGAGACACTACTGCCCTGTGGGAGTTCACCCCACACCCATTACTCCTGGGCCTCAGTTTCCTCCGCTAGAAAAGGAGGGCTTGGGGCTACATACCAATATGTATTTCCTAAGTCACGGAGCCACTTTTTGATTCAAGCGCAGCCTCACACAGATGCCCAATATATACAGTGGACAAAAGCAGAGACCCTCTAGTTACAGCCCCAGCCCGTATTCAGCCTTTCCAGTCTTTCCCATCCCTGGTCCCTTCTCCCTCTCACCTTCTTCTCCCCTCTCTTCTTCCATCCTCTCTAAAAGGGACATTCAGAGACCCCTCCTCAGTCCCCTTAAGGTAAGGTGACCAGACATCCCGCTTTTGGCAGGACAGTCCCTATTTTTAACAATTTGTTCCGCGTCCCGCGGCGTTTTAAAGAAGTCCTGATTTTTGGAAAGAATGCACGACAAGCTAGGGAACGGCGGGAGATAGACCCAATTTTTAATCAAGAACCCCCTCACCCCCGGTCAATGGTGTCCCGCTTTACCAATGTTAAAATCTGGTCACCTTACCTTAAGGACTCCCAGGTGTCAGATATGGGGGCCTCTGGACTAGCTGTTCTCTGAGAGTCCCGGGGCCCGGATCCCCGGAAGCGGAAGAGAATGACATCATGCCCGTAAGTGCCATGGAACGTGCCAGGCAGTACAGCTGGATTCCCAGCAGAGTTCGAATGCCGGCTCCACCACGTCCTGGCGGTTCCTTAACCTCTCGGTTGCGTCATCTGTACAATGGGAGTAATAGAAGTAACTCCCTGCTAATGATGGCGTGAGGACCAGATGAGTCAATGCCAAAGGGCTCCGCAGAGTCCCTGGCATGTAGAGTGATTGCTCCAGTAAATGTTACCAAATACTCAGAGATACTCCTCATTCCTGTTAGCTGGACAAGTGACCGGCCCTGCTTCCTTTTCCAGCCCCACCCCAGCCCCCAACACACACGCTCTCTCACACACCTCCCCACTCCCTACCGCCTGTCAAGCTGTATCCAGCTCCCTGGCCCCTGGGCTCTTCAGTGTCACACACTGAGCCTGGGCTGCTTGCACCCCCACAGAGAGTGATCAGACTCAGCAAATAAACATACAGGACGCTAGTTCAATTTCAAACAAGTTTTATACGTGTTTCAAATATCACGTGAGTTATACTTATCCTAAAATTAAAATTTAACTGGCCACCTGTATTTATCTGGCAGCCTGACCCCCAACCTATGTCTGGAGAGCTTTAACTCAGCCTTTCAGATCAAATCAAGCATCCCTTCCTCCAGGAAGCTCACTCACCCAAGTAGTGTAGCTACCTACCCCCTAGTAGTCTTCTTATGGCTCCCTGCGCTGGGTCACCTCATCACAGTGTGTTACGATCCGTAATCCACTTGCCCATCCCCCACCAGCTTTCAAGTTCCTTGGGATGGTAGAGACAGTGTCTCATCTAGTACACCCTTCTCCAAACCTGTCCACCACTATCTCCTCCATCTGTACTCGGCATTGTACTTGGGTGGGGTACGCCTTCTGGCCCCCACCACCAAACTAGTGACAGCAGCCAAGAAGTGGGCTCTGGGACAAAGATTGCTAGTTGCCACCCACCATGTCCAGCTTCCTTCCTCCTTAGTAACAGAGCCATGCTGGGGCAGCATTGCACTGAGCTTAGAGACGTTTCCCAGCCTCCCTTGCAGCTAGGTAAGGCCATGTGAATTAAGTCATGGCCAGTGAGTGCTGTGTGGAACTCCAGGGGTGCCAGGAGGTGGTGCCTGTCCTTGTCTACACTGCCTGGATTACACATGTGCTGACTAGAGCTCCAACAGCCATCTTAGGCCATGACGTGACTTAGATTATGGTGGAGCACAAAGAGAAAAGGAGCTTGACCTAGATCACTTTGTGGAGTCACCATTCCAGCCCTTTCATGTAGACTGTCGAGAACAATGCAGTATCTGAAATGTTACTGTTCACATAGGCTGACAAGGTGGCCTGTCACCGTTTTGTGGATACTAGCAGAAAACGCTAGACTCCTAGTCAGAGAGAGAGGACTTGCCCATTCATGGCATAGCTGGTGGCGTGAGATTTACATACATGTCAGCTTGCATTAGGTCCCCTTGTCCCCCAGTCCCATGGGGGTTGCTTCAGAGAAGTCCACATAGATGCTGCAGTGGGCTTGTGTCACAGTTAAGGGACCCCAAGCTTGAGAACCCCTAATCGTTGGTAATGGGGCCACTAGCAAACCTGCTCAACCTTTGCCCTGAGTAAGACATTATCTTTACTAAACTGGACAGCAAAGAAATCTACACCTGGATGTAGAGAATGGCACTATATCTACCTTCCAAGTCCATTCACTATAAAGCATCCTTGTAAACATGGTCTGGAACACAAGCTGCCCAGGGCTCTGCTTATACAATGTGTGCAAGTGCAGGAAGCCAGCAGAACACTGTTGCCCGGCATACACCTCCAGACTTCTTTTGGGGGACAGTTGAAGCCCTGTGTGTTTAAGCCGCCATTTTTCAGCAGTTACATGCAGCTGAGACAGGTCCTGAGTGATGCACTAAGAAAGCCCGTTCTGTGTGCCTTTGACCTGCTAAGTACATATCGTCTGTGCAAGGAAGTGCTTGGAGGAAAAGACCCTGCCCCAAGCTTTGTCCTCAGAGCTGCAATATTTGCCTTTAATAAGCCTAAAATAAAAACCAATCGCAATCATTATGTAAAGATTAACTTTTTCCTCTAAGTTCAATCATCAAAGACCTCGAACGACCAGGATGGACTTCAGAGCAGCAATAGGACACCAGATATGAGCGTGGTTCAGAGTTCATTCCATTTCTGTCAGCGTGGATAACCTGCGCGTGGGTGTACATCCTGGTGGGCTTTAAGAAAATAGTAGAAATAACTCAAAGAAAACAATTCTATTGGCATAACGCCTATATTGTCTGCCCAGCACTCCCCTCCTTTTTTTTTTAATTTAATTTTATTGTTTGAGAAAAGGTGTGTGTGAGAGAGAGAGAAGGGGGAGGGCTCAGAGGAGTCTGCACTGTTGTACATCATTAGGTGTGACATGATTTCATCCCACACAGGTGCAGGTGGGGTCCCATTAGGCGGGAACCAAATCAGGGGCCTCCCGCATGGGAGGCGAGAACCTTCACCACCAAGCCATCCAGTGGTTACTAATTGCACTGCAGCTCAACATATCGGTTTGCAAGGCCTCACAATTGCAAGGCAACAACTGCTGCGTTATCCCGGCATCCCCTCTCCTCTTTTTGGCAATAGCATCCTCACTTCTTTTGGTAGCTGTCCCTCCCCATCACCTACCCATCAGTGAGGTTATGGAGGTGATCAGCAACCAGAGCACCCCCATCCCCACCACAGTGCTGTGCGGGTTATGTGACAAGCTGGGCCAAAAGGGCCCCTTGGGGATTTTTCATTTGAGATTAAGGCTGGAAATCTGAGGTTGGCAGGTATGGACGGTCAGGGCACTCAGGCTTATAGAGAAAACCAATCTCAGAGACTAACACTGACAAGAGATGAGAGTCAACAAGGACCCAGTTGGTGACTGTGCTGAGGGGCCTGGGAGACCACTGTCCTGCTTTTTCGTAAATCAGTCCCATATACCAGGGGTGTCAAACTGGTGGCCCGTGGGCTGCATGTGGCCCCGAGGTAATTTTTTGTGATGCGCGATGCTCTGAAATGAAATGAAAATAGAAAAAATTGTTATGAAGAAAATAGCGCTTAGGGGAGATCGAGGCAATACCGTACACACAATTCCCTCGTTAACCCTTTAACTACTGAAGACGAGTATACACGTGGCCCAGTGCCTTTCCTGGGGGCCTGTGGGCGTGTATAAACACGCTGACTCAGTTCAGGCGACGTTTGTAAATGTGATGTGGCCCGCGTGAATCTTGCCTGTTGCACCAAATAGCCAATGTTTAATTGAGATTGACACCCCGGCCATACACCCTTGAGGCCCCTCTTCTACCTGACTAGTTTGAAAGGGGGTGCCATGAATTGGAACTTAGAAGCCTAATGTCCACCTTCCCAGTTGGTTCTGGGGACCTTAGACACAGATCGGCTTCCTGGGTCTACTTTGTGTCAGCCTTTGGCAGAAGGCAATGAAACACAGAAGCGGACCACCAGGGGACAGTCTGTGCCAAATGCCATAGGGACCCAGCAGTGGAGAGTGTGCCTCAGTCTACGTGGTTAAGGAAAGGTCAGAGTTTCCCGCTGGTCTCGGTGCCACCACGTGATCGAGTCAATGGAGCGCGTCAGGGAGGGGGGCTTCTGCTGGCCTTGGACCTGCTGGTGCACACTCCGTCTCAGCTAGAGCCCCCCAAAGCCCTCCCTGGGAAGGCAGGTGCTGCCTGCTCTCTGCACATTATTAGAATTCACTTCCATATGTTCCTTCCGTCTTCTCTGCAGGATAATTGTTCTTCTGGGGCTCAGGGCGTGGGAGGGCAGGAGGTGTGCACGCCTGCTTATCAACTCACTAAATGCTTGCTTTAAATTAAAACCCACACCACATGCCAGCTCACTCAGGAATAATAGTAAGACCAACTGTTTGCCTGCCTTCTACTCTCAATACCAGTCTGACTTAAACCTGCTTTTCCTTCTCACCTGGGCAAACCCATTCTGGAAACCTTGAGCAGTAATGTAGCTCCTACAGCTCCCAATTATTTCTTTTTTTTCTTTTTTTTTTTTTTTAAGATTTTCTTTATTGTTTTTGACAGAGACAGAAAGAGACAAAGAGAAGGGGGAGGGCCCAGAGCCATCTCTATAGTTGTATGTCATCAGATTTCAACACGGATTCCTTCCACACAGGTGGGCAGGGGTCGCGCAGGGCAGGAACTGGGCTGGGGGCCTCCTGCATGGGAGGCATGCCCCCTTGAGCCAGGGGCTGAACTGGGTAGCAAGAACCCAACTGGGGGCCTCCCACATGGGAAGTACACCCCAGTTCAGCATATGGGTCCGCACGGGCCAGGGCCAGGGTTTGATCCTTGGTCCCTGGGGCTGCAAAGTGAGTGCTTAACCCACTGACTGAGCCATCCCGGCTTCCCTCCAATCCTTTTTTTTTTTTTTTTTTCCTTTAAATTTAGGAGAAACTCCTCAACTTCCAAGGACACGCAGCCTAAATGGTCCCTTTGTACTACTCTGTCAGCCAAACCCTGGTCAAACAGTGGGTGTGTTTCATGAGTCAGCAAGGCTCTTACTGCATCTTCTCTGTGGCAGGCTCAGTGCTCAGTCCTGCACATACCTTGCCTCATCTAATCTGATTTAATCCTCCCATTGACCTTGACAGAGAGATGCTCATCCCTTTCCAGAAGAGAAAGCAGAGGTCAGAGAGGATAGTAGAGTAACCTGCTCAAGGTCACACAGCTGGCACTCAGGAGAGATGGCATTCCAGCCCCCGGCTGGCCCACATTAAAGCCATTCCCTCTACCCAGCAGTTTAGTGCCCGGTTGGCCTCCACTACCTGTGGCCCATTGGGTGGGGTGTAGCTGTTCTGTGTGTGCATTGGCTCCCGCTGTAAATGTGGGCCGGTGACCTAGAAGGATTTGGTCAACAGGAAGAGGGATTCTGCTGCTGCCCAAACCCGAGCTTCTGTTGCCTTCCATTGACTGAAAGGTCTCCACTAATCCTTTGGGTTAAGTCCTGTGGTCCCCGGCTATCCCCTTTAACATAAACCTGCTTCCAGTGTATCAGTTACCTAACTGCTGTACAACGTACAGTCCCCAAACTCAGTGGTTTCATCCAGCCACTGTCTCTCTTCCTCGCTGTTCTGTGGCCAGCAATTTGGGCTGGTCTCCTCGGCTCACGTGGGCAGCTGCACTCTTCTGGCGGCTGTCTGGGGCTGGATGATTTAACAGGAGCTTGAAGTGGCGGTTGGTCCTTTATTGTTGCCTGGGGACAGCAGAAGCTGCAGGGTCTCTCGAATCCCCAGCTCAGAAATCCCATCGATCACTTCCATTGCACTTGATTGCTCAAAGCAAGTCCCAAGGGGTAGAGACATAGACTCCATCTCCTAATGGGGTGAAAGGGCAGACATACAGAGATGGGAAGAATTTGTGGCCTTTTTTATTTTTTCCCAGCCTGCCACATTTGGGAAGACTAGTGCATCTTAACGAGTTTTCCTCAACCTTGGTCCTGCCAACAAGTCGGGATAGGTCATTCAGATGATTCTTTGCTCTGGGGGCTGCCCTGTGTGTTACAAGACGTTTAGCATCATCTCTGGCCTCTGCCCACTAGACACCAAGATGATCCCCCACTTCCCACCCAGGATGACACTCGGAAATGTCAGCTGGCATTGCCTAGTGTCTCCTTGGGAGCATTGTCCCCGTTTGAGGACTGCTGCGCCCAACCAAGAAGCTGTCCCCTAAACCCCTCTTGCGGGGGAGGGTCCCCCTCAGGTCCTGTGATGTGCACTCCTCAGGGCCAACCAGCAGAAGAGAGACTTTTTAAAATTTATTTTTATTAGATTTATTGGGATGGGAAAATTACATAGGTTCCAGGTATACAATTCTACATTACACGATCTATGCATTGCATTACGTGCATACCACCCAGAATCGGCTCTCCATCCATCATCATGTATTTGATGCCCCCTTCCTACTCCCCACCCCACCCCCGTCCTCTCTCACCCCCCTCCCCCCTTACCCTCCAGTAATAACTAAACTATTGACTATCTCCTTCAGGTTGGGTCTTTGTTGCTTTCAGTATTATATTCCACATACCAGTGAGGTCGTTTGGTTCTTAGCTTTTTCTGTCGGACTTATGATGAGCTCAGGGTCCATCCATGTTGTCGCCCACGGCAGTATTTCATCTTTTCTTACAGCTGAGCAAGAGGACTTCGAGTGGTGGGAAGCAAGAGGTACAACATGGAAACCTGGCCCCGACTTTTGCCAGCCCTGCCCAGCGTGGGCGATCACGGTCAGGACAGGGTCCCCAGAGTGCACGGCACAGGAGGGAGCTCTGCTGTGGTGGGTCTGACTCAGGGGGGCTCTCAGCTCCAGGTCTCCCTGAGAAGGGGCCTGTCCTCAGGCTACCCCACGCGCTCACTGGGCTAGGCCAGGAGCAAGCCCAGCCCGCACAACCTGGCTCTCACACCTCCCAGGCTCCTGCCAGCTTTCTCTTCAGGCCGGCGGGGGCCCATTCTGGGGGGACTGAATCATGCAGCCAGCCTGGCTGTGAACAGCATCACTGACCCTGTAGCAAGTGTGGCCACCTCTGCCTTCAAACCGCACCCAGCGTCAGACTGCTCCACATGCTCCTGCTGCCACGACCCTGGAACCTGCCCCTGGCACTTCTCACCCATGTGGACTTCCCTCTGTTCTCCTTATTACCTACACACTTGCCCCTCCAGGCTCAGCCCTACCTGACCACTGTGTAACCTGTTCAAACACGTGCGATTAAGGTGCATGTGTGCTCAAATCTCCACTGGCTGCGGTACTTTCAGAGGCGAAGCCCACATCTTCACTGTACCACGGACAAGGCCCTGTGGAATCTGGCCTCTGCTGCTTCTTGACCTCACTTCGTGTGCTCTCTGCCTGGCTCACTCTGCTTAGCCACATTGTTCCTTGCTGGTCCTGAGACACACACCTGCCTCAGGGCCTTTGCACTTGCCCCTTGTCTAGAGTGCTCCTCCTCCACACATTCACAGGCTCTCTCTTGGCACCATTCAGATCTTTTCTCAAAGTCATCGTTTCAAGGGGTCTTCTTCTGGTATTCTTTCAAAAATGGCAGCCCTGTTACTCACGTTTTCTCTGCTTTATCCTCTCCATAGCCACATCTTACACATGCAAACACACGCGCGTCCACCACGCTGGCACATGGTGTGTTGTACTTTCTCTTGTATGTTGCCTGACTGCCCGACTAGACTGAGCTCCACAAGAGCAGGGACTTCGTTTCTTCATTGGCTGCTATTTCCCCTGTGCCTAGTACAGCGCTGGGCCCATGGAATGACCTCAATAAGGAATTGCTGAATACATGATGAATTCAGCAATGCATGGATGAATGAATCCTATGCAGGGTGCAGAACCCATGGGAGCTGGAACCAGCTTCAGCTCGCTAAGTCCCTTGTGCCACCCCTTTCTAGCCTCAGCCTCAGCCAGGCCTTCTAGAGTCCAGCCTCCTCCTCCCTCTCCCCGTCATCTTCTCCCAGCCTCTTCCCTGCCCCCTGCTAGCAGCCCGGCAGGCCCCGCTGTGCTGCCAGTTTAGTTCTGCCTGCACCGAGACAGCAGGCCACGGTGGGGTTCCGTCTGGGGGCCCTGGGCCATCTGGTCCTGGGAAGGGAGGAGAGGGGAAGAGCCAGGCTGGAGGGTTGAAGATACAGAGAAGGGCTGGGGGACAGAAGGGTATCATACCCACTAGTGGGGGAAGGCAAGGGGCGACCCTGACACCTGCAAGCAGCCACATCTTACACATGCAAACACGTGTGTGTCCACCAGGCTCGGCGCCCATCTCTCCGCTACCTCTGCAGGCCTCCCACTCCCTTCGTGGGACGAGCAGCCACTCGGGGAGCAGCGACACCTCATCCCCAGCCCTTCCTGGAGGGCGAGTCGCCCCATCTCCTAGGCCGGGGGTGGCAAACCTATGGCACGCGTGCCCAAAGTGGCACGCGGAGCAATATTTCAGCACATGGAGCTGTGAATATCGCTTAAAAATTATTGTTTATGCTCTTATAGACATAAAAATAATCGATACCTCTATCTCACTCGATGGGTTGGCATGTGAGTCGAGCAAGTATACTCTTATTTCATAAACTTTGGCACTCAATCGCCAAAAGGTTCGCCACCCCAGTTCTAGGCAGAGAACTGGACACATAGGACTCCGTTGCTTTTTGACCGTGAGCTCCTCTGCCTTATTTGAAAATGTCCACACAAGCATGTATTCACTTTTATAACGATGAAGAAAACTAGTTACCTGGTACAGATCAAATAAATGATAGTGGGATAAGAAAATAAACCAGTTTTATAAGTAAAAGAAAAAGAGAGAGACAGACAGACAAACAGAAAACAGACAGAAAGGAGGGATGGGGAGGGAGGGAGAGGTTGGCTTCTACTCCCCTGAGAGAATGATGCCGCCCACCCTGGTCACACTTGAACCCTGGAAAGTATTACTCCTGCCAGTACTGCTATCTTCACATTCGCGAATGTGACAAACCTCCAAAATGTAGTAAACATGATATGACTAGAGCTGACACTACTGTATGATATATAGGAGAGTTGTAAAAAGAGCAAATTCTAAGGAGAATTTTCCCCATGTTTTCCTTTATGTTTTTCCTTTACTGTATCTATAACGAAATGATGGATGTTAGCTGCAACGATTTTGTTAATCATTTCACAATATATGTAAATCAAACTATCATGCTGTAAACCTTATATGTGACGTACATCGATTAGTTCTCAATGAAATTAGGAAAAAATGTATGAAGGTGAGCTTGGTCACCACCCTATCTCAACCCCACCCAATCCCCCAAAGAAACACTCCTCATTCTCCACTGCCTTCTCCCTCCTCCTGGGGGAAGAAGAGGGCTAACTTGACCTTAAGGAATACAGTGCTCAGGGAGAGGGGTGGGAGGGAAGAGAAACAAAGGCCCCTGGATTGGAGTTCTGGGGTCTTTGGGGGAGCTAATGGGTGGAGTAGAACATGAGGAAAGTGGGTCACAGAGAAAAGGGGTGCTAACGAGTACTGCTGTGGACTGTGTACTTGAATCTTTTTTAACATCCTTTGAGAAACTTGTGCAAAGAATGATTTTTTTTTTTTTTAATTACTGCAGATTGTTGAAATCTGTCTTCTAAATATCCTACTCACCAAGGCTCCTATGGGCTACACAGGTGTTCAAACAGCACCTTCTAGTTGACACAAGCTTTGCATAAATTATTTCACAGCCACTAGAAAGCCAGGAAGCAAGGGATCGTCATACCCCCATTTTCAGATCAGCAAACTGAGCCTTATAGCAGAACGGCTAGAATCAGAAGACTGAAGTAAAGCTGGGCTGTGACACTAAGGCCCATGTGCCTTCCACAACCCCCACTGCCTCCCTCTAACCTGTATGCTCAGAGCAGTGGCCTGCAGCTCTGAGCACCAGAGTCACGTGGAGAGAGCAGAAAATGCCTCTCCAGTCCACTTTTCTGGTTCTGCTCCCCAGGAATTCAGATGCAGCAGGTCCAGGGCAGGCCCTGGGCAATAGCATTTTAATCAAGTGAAAAATCTAATGTTATGCTAAAGCAATCTTGACCAAAGAGAACAGAGCTGGAGGCATTACACTTCCTGATTTTAAATTATATCACAAAGCTATAGACATTAAAACAACATGGTCCTGGCATAAAAACAAACATAAAAGGTCAAGGGAACTGAATAGAGAGACCAAAAAATAAACCCATGAATATATGGTCAACAAATTTTCAACAAAGATGTCAACAATGCTCAAAGGGGAAAGACAGTCTTTTTAATAAATGGTGTTGAGAACAGTAGTATAAAGTTGGACCCTTCTCTTATGTGATACACAAAAATCAACTGAAAATGGATTAAAGTCTTCAACGTAAAATCTGAAACCATAGAACACCTGGAACAAAAGCTCCTTGACATTGATCTCGGCAATAATTTTTTGGATTTGACACCAGAAACACAGACAACAAAAGCAAAAATAAATAGCTGCTATTACATCAAACTAAAATGTTTGCAAAGGTAACAATAAAAAAAAAAAAAGCAAGGCAAGCTATGAGATGGGAGAAAATGCTTGTGAACCATGTATCTGATAAGTAGTTAATATTCAAAATATAGAAGGAGCTTACACAATTAAATAGAAAATAAATATATGTATATGTGTGTGTGTATATATATATATATATATATATATATATATATATTTTTTTTTTTTTTTAAATGGGAAAACAGGAAAAAAAAGTGAGTTTAATGCTCATTTTGTAGCCCTGGGGACTGATAATCAAATTCCAGCCCCAGTCTGTGAAGACCCATATGCTGAAGTGGGGTGTGCTTCCCATGCTGGAAACCCCCAGTTTGCCTCTTGCCGGGGTGAGCTTTCCATGTGGGAGGCCCCCAAGTTTGGCCCCTGGCTCGAGGGGTCATGCCTCCCATTCGGGAGGCCTCGGGCCTGATTCCCACCCTGTGCAGCCCCCGCCCACCTGTGTGGAACAAAATCATGATGTCAAAAACTGATGAGATACAACTATGGAGACTGCTCTGGGCCCTCCCACTTCTCTATGTCTCTCTCTGTCTCTGTCAAAAACAATAAAATAAATCTTTAAAAAAAGAAAATATCAAATGATCTCACTTATATATGAGATAAAAAAAAAAAAGTTGAACTCTTAGTAACAGAGTGTAGAAATGTTGGTTACCAGAAGCTAGAAAAAAAGAAAGGGGCGGAGGATATGGATCAAAGGGTACAAACTTTCAGCTAGAAGATAATTAAGTTCTGAAGACCTCATGTCAGACATAGTGACTACAGTTAATGCGTTGTATATTTGAGATTTGCAATGAGAGTAGATTTCAAGTGTTTTGTATCCACATACATGAATGGTAACTGTGAGGTGATGGATATGTTCATTAGCTTGGTTGTGGTAATTATTTCAGTGAATACATATGTAAAGCATCATATTGTATACCTTAAACAGATACAATTTTTGTCAATCATATCTCAATAAAGCTGGGGGTGGGGATTTAATGTTGGTTGGCCCCTAGACTAAACTTTAATAAACACTGAGATAAGTTGGGGGGATAATGTGCCTATATAGCAGGCTGAGTCACTCCCCTGAATATGGAGGTGGCTTCACACAAGGGTCAGTATGGAGCCCTCTGGAGGCAGGCAGAGCTGGTGGCCTGAGTCAAGAGTATGGGCATCCACTGTGCCCACTACATTGCCTGTCCAGGAAGCTTAGGTCAAATGGGTGGGCACTAGGACACTTAGACCATTTGAACAAGGGTTTTGGGTTTGCAGTATGAAGAAAGATATAGAAATCACTAGCATCTGACTTGAGTGTGTTGGGAACAGAGTAGTGACCACCATGTGGCCCTAAAGACTAGGAAGGGGAGGAAACATAGCCAAGTCCCAGTGGACATGGTTGCCATGCTTTTGGGATTGGAGGCTATTGTCATAAGAGGGTCCATGTATGATACTAATGTTTACTTTTATAGACAGTTTTCTCTTGATTCTTTCCAAGAGTTTAGTAAAGTTTTCACTGAAAATTCCCTCTGCTTTTTTGGCAAGGCACTTACCACAAGGTGTTAAATTAACAAATTGGGCCATTAGTTGCTATGTTGAACATGCAAGGTTTGCTCACTCACAATTCATTCCCACTTCCTCTTTCAAAGGGTACCTCCTGGAAGGCTAAAGCTTGTATGTTCAGACTCCCTTGCAGCTAGGGTTCCATATTAATTTCAGTTCTTCCAATTCATGGGATCATAACTTGAATTCCGAACTAAACCAAGAGGGAAGACACGCTAGCAGAAGACTTCCATTTTGTCACAGAGGCACCAGGGTTCTCAGTGGTCTAGATCTTAAGAGTCATTCTTGAGAGCTCAATCTAATGTCCATTTCTCCTGACCTTCTGTCAGTTCTGAAGGCCATTTAACACCCTACATTAAGCTTCTTTCTTAATAGCCAGAGTGGTTTTAGTTCTTGGCAGCTGAATACTAATTGATTGAGTCATTCAATGCCAGTGTCTGGATGAGGACAAGGGTCACAGTTCTCTTGTTCACCATTAAATCCCCAATCTCTATTCTGAGCCTAGAATATAGTAGGTGCTCGGAAACTATTAGTGATGAATTGACAAGGTGAATGAATTTCCAGGCTATCGTACTGTTGCTGAGAGAAATCCTGAGACGATACCTTTTTCTATTCTGGGTCAAACTTTCCAGCAGGAGACAGCCCCCAGCCAGCCCTTTGCATCCACTAATATATTGTCCCCCTACTCACAAAGCATTGGCCCTACGAGCTGGAGGGTAAGGAGAAAGAAGAGGAACCAGTGCCTCTCCATCTCTGGTCCCTATTCCTCCTGCCACCACAGGGGACGATTTGAAATGTGTGTGATGTCACCTTACCTAAGGTCCTCCTGTCATAGGGATTCTTTCAGGGCCCCCAGTCACTTCACAACCCAGCCAGGGGGCAAATTAGTCCTATTGATTTGCAACTGAAAAAGTCAATTAAGATAAACATCACAACCGTTTCTAATCCCTGCCATAAAATAAATAAATAAATAGATAACTCACCACTTTGCTTGAAAGGTTCCGAGTGGCCAGGTCCTTCCCTGGGCTTTAGGACTGCTGTCTCCTTCTGCAGCCACTGTGCTCAGAAAATGCTGAGGCTGGGAGTAAGGAGACAGGGCCTGGGAAGGGGCAGGGTCCCTCTGGAGCACCCCAGGCCCCCTTTCTCTGGACCCATGGAGAATAAATCCTAAGCCTGACCCACTAGCACTTACTCTCACCTACTAAGACAAAACTCCAGCCCTCCACAATGTCCCCAAAGGTCCCTGACCACCCCCAGGGGTAGGTCACATGTGCTCGTGAACAAGCCCTGTTGAGTACACACTAGGCTAACAGACTCCCACTTTAAACAGGACAGAAACAATAGTATTGTCCTGTTTCAGATGGTACATGTGGTCGGCCTAGTCTCTCTGGACTAAATTCAAGATGTCAGTAGGATAACCATATGTACCGGTTGAAATGGGACAGTACCGTTGTTTTCTATCCCACATAAGATGGGACATCTGATCCACCTACTACGTTCCATAGCAGACCCTCCTGGTACCCATGGTCACGTCTGCTCAGCCCACGTGAGTTCATCCTAGCTAAGGTAACGTTCAGTGCTCAAACTATCCACGGTCTGTGGGAGCCAGTGGGTAAAAGCCAGTCCCCCGTGTTCAGGACTGAAGAATCTGAGGTGCCCCTTGGCATGGCTCAGAAGACTCAGAGGACTAAGTGTTCTTCATAACATCCCTCGGCACTAGCTTCCTCCTTCCCATCTCACTCTCCTGAGACCACAACTCTGCTGACTAGTGCCCTCCTGCACCTGCCCTGGCATCTCGCAGGCACTCCTGTATCTCCTGGGTTTGCTGAGCAGGACTGCCCCTGCACCCGGGCATGGCTGCTGGCCTTGGCTTCCAGAGCAGTGTGACTGGGTGACCCCTGTGCAGGGGGAGCAAGGCTGGTCTGACTGAGGGCTCTCAGAGCCACACGGCTGGGACGCCAGGGTCCCTCAGGTGTTCCCTACAGTGCACCTTCGCATTTACCCTATGCGACCCAGACACAAGTCCATGGGAACTGCGCCACGAGAGAAACCAGTGGCCCCAGCACATTCAGAGGGGCAGTCTCCTTCCCAAAGTAAGGACTTGGCCTTTGGGAGAGGTTGCTTCCTGCTTCCTTAGTGTAGGTTCCTCCAGATGGGACTGTGCCCACCTATACATGCATTTCTCATTTGCCCCACCAGCTCATCACTGGCACACCTGGACTCTAATGGTCAACACAGGTTAGGTTGATAGGAGGATCCTTAAAAGAACAACAACGCTCACCCTTGGTCAGAACTCCCCCATTGAGGAAGCTCTGCTGCCGCATAAGGTTCACAGGAACACTTTGGGCTGCATATAATGGAGAACTCTATTCAGATTGGCTAAACGAAAAAGAAAATGTATTATCGTACTTACGAGGAGGTCGGGGCATGATGGGGTGGGCAGTGCCAGCTTGGGTTAATTCAGCTACTTCATAATGCCAGCCAGGACCCAGGTTCTCTGCTTTCCTCTCTGCCATCCTCAGGGCTTTGGCTTCGGCCCTCAGGATATCCTTTCATGCTTGCAAGGTGATGGCTGCAGCTCCAAGCTGCAAGAGGTCCCCTGTGCAGAGCACGCCAGGCAGTGTCCAAAAGAGGCAACAGAGAAGCCCCTTCTTGGTGTAGCTTTTTATAAGCAAGGGACTTTTCCAGAAGCCCCAGCAGTCTCTGCCTTCTAGCCAGAACTGGGTCACCTGGCCTCCCCTTAGCCACCACCGGCAGGCTGGATTGGACCAAGTATTCTCCACTTCCCTGGACAGCGGTCCTCGCTGCCCCTGCTTGGGCTCACCCAACAAGGAAGGCGCAGAGGAGGTGGGTAACCGACACCCAATGGCAGGGTCAGCCTCTGGCCTCAAAAGGCCCTGGCCGGGCAGGGTGTGTGACTGTGCTCAGTTCCTGGACGCCAAAAGTTGCTCAGAGCAGCCCAAGGTCACAGCCACAGGCAGCCAGAGTCAATGCTTGATCTCTGACCGGATCTCCTGCTCTCTCCTGCCTGTGTACAGTCCCCGTGATGATAGGAAGGGCAGCGGCAAGTAGGGGCGCTCCCACTCTGTCACCCAGGGAAGGGACTCACACAACAGAGAGGGTCACACAAGAAAGGAGAGGAAATTACTACCATGTTCATGAAACTCTGCCTGCCCTCCTTGCACCCACTCCCCACCCACCTTGGCTCCATGCCCTCCGCCCTCCCTGGATCCTTCCCTGCCCTGGCTGCAGCAAGCAGGACAGTATAAATGGTCCCCTGGTACATTAACATCCGACCGAGCAGTCATTAACAGAGTCACAATCAATTTCTCTAGAGTGATTGCTAGTGCACAGGGAACTTAATGGAATCACACGGTCATTTTTCATTTGAAAAACTGATGGGGGTGGGCTAGCAAAAGGAAGGAAAAGGCACCTTCCACCAGCACAGGGCTGCTCCCGTCATCCCTCCTGTGGCGATCACCAAGCGCCTGTGATGGGAACACATGGTACTCTAACTGGTTAATTACCCAGCAGCATAGAGACTGAGGCTTATTAGGCAAAGGAAGCATGATGGATGTTTATTTCAACAGTGGAAATTGAGAGAAGAGGGGAGGTGGGGAGTGTTGCAGCAACAGCTGGATAAGGCTGGTCAGGAGGGGTAGGGTTCTGGGCAAGGGGAGGGGACCCCAGCGCATAGGAAGAGCAGAGTTGGGGAGGTGTAAGCAACAGGAATTGGAAGCTCTGCTTACAGCAGCGATGGGTTTCCTTTATCGGACAGAAAACCTTCGGAGGATACCTTGTGTCCATTGCACACACGTTCCCGATGGTAAGACTTAAAGCAGATAGTGGGGAGCACACACTTTCTGTGTCCCCAGAAAAACACCCTGTGGGGCCATTTCCTCCCCAGAAGGAAGCCCGCCGGCCTGGCTGGTGTGTCCTTTTTTTCAGGAGGAGGGAAGGCTGGGGCTATAGTGACCTGGGGGTATGTGGGTGGCCATGGTCTCAGGCCAGCCTGAGGCATGGAGAAAAGCCATGATCCTGAGGCCCTGCCCAGAGGAGCCCTCAGCTTGTGAAGGCCCATCCCGGGCACCAGGATTCTCATAGGTGGAACCTGTCTTTCAAGGACTAGGAGAGGCTGGCAGGGAGCCTCCTAGGGAGGAAAGCTGGTCAGTTCCAGCTGTCCTGGAGCACTGATCAGGCCCCAGGCCACCTCACTGGTTGTGTCCCAACCCCCTGCCAACCACCATGGCCATCTGAGGTAGAGTTATTATCATCCTCGTTGTGCAGATGAAGAAACCAGGCCCAGACAGGTCAAAAGATTTGCTCAGGGGCCCTTTGCATGTGAGTTCGGGCAGAGCCAGGAATGGGCCTGACTCAGCTGGGCACAGATCGCAACAGTCTCCCCGGGGGATGGTCTGCTGGGGTTCATCTTTTTGCTCCTTACCACCTCTGGGAGGTGCTGGTCCATCCAAGAGAAGAATCCCGTGCCTTCTGCTCTTGCATGAATTTGTTTGGCCAGGCGACCTGAACTGGGCAAGCCCTGCATGCCAGGTGGTGTGTACTCAGAGTTCAACCAGACACAGGCCCTCCGGGGCCTTGGGGGTCTGACAGCCCAAGAAGGCTGCAGAGTGGCCAAGTGTTGGAGCTCTGCCAGTTACCAGGCCTGGCTCCCAGGAAAAGTTCTTTCATTCCTCCAAGCCTCAGTTTCTCCATCTGTACAATGGAAATGAAGTTTGTCTACTTTTCAGGATTATTGGAAGAATTCAAGGACAGTCCACGTCCACAATCCCTTATCTGAAATCCTTGGGGCCAGATGTGTTTTCAGGGTTCAGAATATTTGGGGGTGGGGTGGTTTTAGAAATGGAGTATGGGGGAAATAGCACATATTTTGTATCACTCCAGAATGATCTGGGACAAAGCCCTGAAATCAGATGCATTTTAACATTTCTGCAGGAAAACTGAGGGATATTTATAGTCCATGGGGGAAATAAAGATTTGAAATCAGTGCCAAATGAATTTTGAAAAAGCTTTTGTGCTCAGTGGTTGGGATCTCAGGATTATGGACAAAGGATATAGATAGTAAGAGTTACTATGTACTGAGCAATTACTGATTTGCATGCATTAACTCATTGAATCCTCATAGCAACTCCAGGAGAACAGGGACCATTATTCTTGACTACAAGTCAAGGCTGGGAGACCAGAGAGGGTAATTCCCTTCCCCACAAGCACACAGTGGCTAAATGGTTGGGCCAAGATTGGACGTAAGCAGTCAGGCTTTGACCTGTGCCTTTACTTAGGGTGACACTGAGAAACGTGGTGGGGCACAGTCAAGGCCTCAGACAGCACTCACCCAATCCTTCTGATGTGCCAGGTGAGCAGAGGAAAAGTGACCTTCAGGGTCTCCTGTCCTTTTTCCACTAACCCCTGATCCAGTGTGCCACACACAGACACATGCACACGCGCGCTCACACACACACACACACACCGATCCCATCCCTCCAGCTTCCACCTCCCCAGCACCCACCCACAATGCCGCTCACCCAGCCTGAGGTGTAAGGAGGGTCAGCAGGTCGTCCTCAGCCCTGGCTGCTTTCTGCCTCTTCTGTCCCCTGTGTGACCCCCTCTCCCAGGGCCCCCATTTCCCCTCTGCTCTTCCCCACAGGATCCAAGAGGCCTCCTGGGGTGCAGTAACTGTGCGGGGATACAGAGGCCTCCTAAGACTCCTGACCCAAGCAGCATAGCCTCTGCCCTCCCATAAATACACAGAATGAGGTCAAGGGAGGCCCCTGAGGCCTGGACCTCGAGTCAGACGGGTCTGGATTTAAATTGCAGCTCCCGCTCGCTCAAGCCAGGAGAGTGATTGCAGCTCCCAGAGGCCTAGAAAGAGTAGCAGGTCCTCAGCAGGGGGTGGGGCTCATTAGAGAATTAACAGCTTAGCTGGAGCCAAACTGACCAGCTTCCCTCCCCAGGAGCTTCCTGCCAGCCCCTCCCAGCCCTTGAGAGACCAGCTCCACCTGGGAGAAGACCTGATGCCCAGAACAGGCCTGCGACCAGGACCCCACAGCACCTGGGCCCCACCCCCAGCTCACTGCAGCCCCAGTGGTCCCTCCTCCTAAATAGGAGGCCACCTCAGCCAGGCTGGGCTCCCTCCTGGAGCCAGAAATAGCCCACAAGGGGGTTTTCATGGGCGACAAGGCATATTGTTCAGCAAGTGCTGTCCCCACGTGGGACTCACATGAAGTAGGTGCAGCTCTTACCCCATGGCCTCTTGGGTAATGGCCCAGTTGGTGCTCCTCATAAAGCCATGAGGCTGGGCATTATCCCATCACCCTCTCCGATGTGATGGGAAGGGCTCCGGGCTGCGGACAGCCCTGGTCCCCTTGCGTCTGTGGAGAGGAAATTGTTCTCTCTGGCAGGATGCTTTATAGCTCACAGCACAGATTTGTGAGTCAGGACCCTGAGCCTGAACTCCAGGTCGACCACTCGCAATCTCTGAACCTCTGTTTCTTCATCTGTTAAAAGAGGAATATTATATCTCTTACTTCAAAGGGCTGGTGTGAGGATAAAACAAGACTGCTGACTTAACAGCAAAGATTGATTGAGTGCCTGCTATGTCAGACACGTTGCTGAAAGCTTTGGGTGGAGCACTGAGCCAATAGGAATGGCCCTGGGCTCATGGAGCTGGTAGCGTGGTGCGTGAGGGGACAAGGTGTGAAATAAAACAAAATATGATGAAAAGAACTTGCTTAATAATAGTTCTTACTGGGCTGCCAGGATAACTTAGCAGGTTGAGCACTTGCCTTGCAACCAAGAGGTCTGGGATCGAATCCCAGCCCTGCCCATGCAAACCCGTGTGCTGAACTGCGGTGTAACTGGTAACCGCCATGATGGTGGTGAAGGTTCTCGTCTCCATGCAAGAGGCCCCCAGTTCTGTTCCCACCCCACGCAACTCCACATCCACCTGTGTGGAATGAAACTATGTCACAACTGGTGATGCGCAGCTGTGGAGACTTCTCCAGGCCCTCCCCTCTTCTCTCTCTCCTTCTCTCAAACAGTAAAATAAATCTTAAAAAAAAACAAAACAGTTCTTGAGGAAACCGGGATGGCTCAGCAGGTTAAGTACTCGCTTAACCCCGGGGTCCGAGGATCAAATCCCGGCCCCCGCCCAGGCGGACCCATATGCTGAACTAAACCCCCAGTTCAGTTCTTGCTGGGCCCATGTGGGAGGCTCCTGGCCAAATTCCTGCCCTGCACAGCCCCACACCCACCTGTGGAGTGAAACTATATAGAAAACTAATGATGTACAACTATGTAGACTGCTCTGGGCCTTCCTGCTTCTCTCTGTTTCTCTCTGTCAAAAATAAATAAATAAATAAATAAATAAATAAATAAATAAATAAATAAAAATAGTTCTTACTATCCACGTTTGAGTGGAGCTGTGCCTAGTTAATATCAATTTATTAACACATTGCTGTGTATCAGTATTTATTATTTACTTGTGGAACATTACATATGAAAGTTAAATGACATTTTATGCATAAATGCATAATATAATCATACATGTGTATATGTATAATCTCAATTAACCTTCATAAAAACTCGAAGCAGTAGGTAGCTTCCCTTATTTCTCAGATAAGAAAACTAAGACTTAGAGAGGTAAAGTGACTTACCCAAGGTCACACAGCATATAAAGGGTGGACCAGGGACCCCAGCCCAAGTCATCATGCCCAGAGCCCTCATCCTTACCTGTAGAGGTGCTGCCTCCACTTAGCTCATGGTGTAGGTGAAAGGGCTTGCTGCAAATTACAAGTCCTGGACAAGTGTAAGGGATTACCATGGCTCTGTTCTGCGTATCACATCTGGTCCCTGAACACCAGGCAGATGAGCCCAGGATGGGAGCCTGGGAGACAAGAGCCATGGGGACTCCAGAGGATCAATTAGCTTCCCTTGCCAGGTGGGGACACTTGACACGTAGAGGCAGCATCCTCTCAGTTGGTGCTTCTTTGGAGTTTCATGAAGCTACTCGGCCCCAGAGGGGAATTATCCCCAGAGAGATCATGTGGGCCACAGGACAGCCTTTAACTGGTCATTGCATCATGGCAAGGTCAGCCCCACCCCAGAGAATCACCTAAGCCCTGGATCTGCCATCTGGGAGGAAGCCGCACCCGGCGTTGAATCCTTGCTTAGCATTTCCCCACTGTGTGAACTCTGGCAGGCCTCTGAGCCTCTCAGAGCCTCAGCTTCCTCCTCTGCAAAGGAGGGGGGAAATCCTGTAGATGGTAGGAGATAAAGAAAAGTGGCTTGAGATGCCGGGATGGCTCGGGGGGGTTGAGAGCTTGTCTTGTCCCAGTCCCGGCCCATGCAGACCCATATTCTGAACTGGGGTGTGCCCCCAGCTCGGTTCTCTCTGGGGCAAGCCTTCTATGTGAGAGGTCCCCAGTTCAGCTCCTGCTTCGGGTGTGCTTCCCATGTGGGAGGCTCCTGGCCAGTTCCTGCCCTGCGCAGCTCTGCACCCACCTGTGGAGTGAAACTATGTAAAAAAACTACTGATGTGCAATGGTGGCAACTGCTCTGGGCCCTCCCCTTTCCCTCTGTCTCTTTCTGTCTCTATCTCTCTCTGTCAAAAACAATAAAGAAAAAAGTGGCTTGAATGGGTGGGTATCACCAGGTAGAATTAGTGCCTGTCATTGTCTATCTGTTGTGCATACTTGAAAGAAGCAGGGATGACACTGAATTCAGCCAGTTAGGAGAATTTCCCATAAAAATGTAATTCTTTCATAGAATAGTGCAAAATGAAATAGGTGAAGCATTTTTAAACTGTAAAGCAATGATCTATAGTTAAAGCCGTAATAATAGCTACCAATTACGAAATGCAGAAGGCCAAATCTGAGCCAGGGGCTGCTCACCCAGTACCCACCTCCCCATCTTCTGAGACAGGGCTCTGCTGCATTTTGGAACCGGAAGACAGGGGCTCAGCGAGGTCAGCCGTGCTCACCCACCCACAGACATCATGAGGCAAAGCTACAGCTTAACACTCCTGCGTCCTTCTCTCCCCAACACCCAGGCCTTTTCAAACACACTGAGAGCAAAATGTAAAGAAAACAGAGAACAAAAAAAAGTCCCTCAGGAATGCCAGCATAGCTCAGCGGTTGAGCACTTACTTGCCATCACGAGGTCCATGGTCCGAGTCCCAGCCTGGGCCCATGCAAACCTATGCTGAACTGCAGCGCAACTGCTATTCACCAAGGCGGCTCCATGGTGAAGGTTCTCGCCTCCCAGGTGGGAGGCCCCAAGTTTGGTTCCCATTCTGTGCAGCCCCACATCCACTTATGTGGAATGAAACCATGTCACAACTAATGATGTGGGGGAAGCCGGGATGGCTCAGTGGGTTAAGCACTCCCTTTGCAGCCCTGGGGACCAAGGATCAAGTCCCAGCCCCGGCCCGTGCGGACCCATGTGCTGAACTGGGGGTTCCCCCAGTTCAGTTCTCTCTCTGTCTCTGTATCTCTCGCTCTCTCTCTCTCTAACAAAAACAATAAAAATAAATAAATAAATAAATCATTAAAAAAAAACAAAAAACTAATGATGTGCATCTATGGAGACTGCTCTGGGCCCTCCTCCCTTCTTCACCCCACCCCCACCCCCTGCCTCTCAATCAATCAATCAATAAACCAACCAACCAACCATAAACATCTTTTAAAAAGAAACAAAAAGGCTGGCTCTCCTTCTGTTTAGCTGTGTCCAGTCCTGGCTAAGGGAGTCCGTTCTTTGCTCTGCAGACCTCCGTTTCCTCACACCAGCTCTGCTTGCACACCAGGAAAGCCTTTGCATCCCAGTCTCCCCTCCACCTCTCCTGCAGGTCCGGGAGAAAGGCACAGCCCCCCAAGCTCTTCTCTTGCATCCTTGGGTAGCCTGAAAGCAACAGCCCAGCCTCCTGACTGTTCCCCTCCAGCCCTTCCCAATCCTCAGAGAGAAGCTCCACCCTCGGGGAACCTTCAGAGGCTTCAGCAATCCCCGACTGTCCCCGTGACTCCTCGACAGGGTCAGAAACAGACCAGACACTGCCGTTCGGGGGCTGCCGGAAGGTATGGGCACTGGAGCCAGGCTTGCAGGTTGAATTTCTGACTTGCTACTGACTGTGTGGTCCTGGGAGAGTTACTCCACCTCTCTGTGCTTTGGCTTCCTCATCTATAAAATAAGGTTGATAATAATAGCACCTACTTTCTACGATTTTTATGGGAGAATGGCGCCTGCCACCTAGTAAGTGCTCAATAGCACTTAGTTATTGTCCATATCTTAATTGTTCATTTTTCACCCATGGCCATTGTAATGGCTTCCTCCCCGTAATAATAAAGGTGAGAGGAAATAGCTCCCTCTTACAAAGCGAGGCACAATACTAAGATCTTTAAAAACTTCAGCTCCTAAATGTGCCAAGCACAGTGTCCAGCATATCACAGGTGCCCAGTGAATGCCGGGAGCTCTGAGCACCCAAGTCACTTTTTCACTCAGTTAACTTGCAAACCTTCCCCTTCGTTTAAACTATAATTAATGTGGAAGCACATTATATTTTGCTTGCTCTCAACAATGTGCTTCTTAAAGAAAACAAAGTTGTTTCTTCTTTCAGATATTTCTAAATGGACAGAATCATTTTACAAGTCCCCCGGTGACTGGCCCCCCTTTC
The DNA here is from genome assembly GCA_004027555.1 of Craseonycteris thonglongyai. Lineage (NCBI taxonomy): Eukaryota > Metazoa > Chordata > Mammalia > Chiroptera > Craseonycteridae > Craseonycteris > Craseonycteris thonglongyai. The sequence continues at coordinate 40,852 of PVKE010000401.1, forward strand.
TCGGTGCTACCCCCATTCTCCTAGACCCTGCTGCCACATGTTCTGTATCCAGCCAGCCCCCAGACCCTGTTGCATTCCCAGGCGGTGTTCTTGGTCCCTGCCCAGCCTTCCCCTCACTCTTGAACTGTGACAACCCCTCCAGGGTCTCCCCTTCCCTAATCACCCCACATAATCAGTCTGTCTTTTCTGGGGACCAGCTCTCTCTGTGGAAACCCTGGAGGCTCTTCTGCCAGCCCCGTCCTATTCTTTTTTGAAGAAGAAGGGGCAGAGGGGAGGGCCCAGAGAGGTCTCCATAGTTGCATCGCATTGGTTGTGACATAGTTTCATTCCACACAGGTGGATGGGCCATGCAGGGTGGGAACTGAACTGGGGGCCTCCTGCATGGGAGGTGAGAACCTTCACGGCCATCCCACAGGTTTACCAGTTGTACCACAGTTCAGTATTATGGGTTTACACAGGCTGGAGCCGGGAATTGAACCCTGGGAGGCAAATGCTCAACCACTGAGCCATCCTGGCATCCCCTGCCCCACCCTACTCTTGACCCTAAGGCCTTCTTTCTGCCACACCCTCATTCTGGACAGTTTTTCTTGCCTCTCCAGCCCAGTGGAAAACTCCTGCAGGAGGCACTGTGTTTTCAGTGCTGTGGGGACCTCCCAGTCGCCGAAATCTGACACAGGATGAACATAAAGGAGTCCCACAGCACAGACCGTTCCGGTTGATCAATGTGTGAGTGGACGCGGGCTTTCAAATCCAGTTCAGCTGGCTCTGTTTTTAGTCTGAGAAATCTTCTTGGGGCTGACGTGCTAGTCTGAGTAACTAGGTGTGGTGCAAAGTGTCAGCAGCTAATTACTTTAACCATTATTAATAGGCCTGCACTAATTACCCTCTTGTACCTAGGCAAGATTTTACAGATGAGAGGACCAATGGAGAGGCAAGAGGAAAGGCTGTACCCCAGGTCACAGGGAAGTGAGCCGGCCCTCGGGCGGTGGCTGGGGCCCGAGGCTGTGCCTTCTCCCAGAAGAGGGAATGGGGGCGGGGTGGGGTCTTTGGGCTACAGGGTTGGCAGAGGGGAAGCGTTGCGCCTGGGTGGGTTGAGTTACGGTCTGGCCTCTCTCTTCCTCCTCTCCCCAAATGCAATCTACTGAAACCTCTTATTAAAAGTATTCTGGCGGTGATAAAAGTGTCACCAAAGATTTGCTCATTTTCTAAACTGTCATTTAAACAAAATTTATGATCAGGGAAATATAGGCAGCGGAGGAGAGATGGTGACCAGGAAGAGAGGGAAGATGATTTAAAATCAGTCCCATCATAAATTAAAGACGCGTGCCCACAAGAGGAGACTTGGAGAGGGAAAGTGCTAGAAGGTCATCGCTTTTCTCCATGCCAGCTGGCTGGGTCTTCACAGGCTGCCCCTGCCCTGCAGTCTCTTCATCACTACCTGTACTGCCGTGCGCTCCGCACCCGGCTTCTAACTCCTAACCACACAGCCAAGCCTCCAGCCTGTCCGGCCTGCCCCCTCCCTCTCCTCCCCCCTCCTCCTCCTCCCCCTCCCCCTCCTCAGAAGCCTCTCCATCCGTGCTCACCATGACCCCATGGTCTGAATGCTAACCAGAACCCAAACCTAACAGGTTATGAGGTGGTTTCTTGACCCCACTGGACTGTAAGGTCTTTGAAAGCGGTAGTCCTGCCTCTAAATCTTGCTTGAGCCGGAATCCTCAGGATGCCACCCTGGAGCCAGGGTGATCTAATTTCCTTGGACTTTGGACATGTCAACTGGGAAAGGGAACACAGACCCAAGGAGTTCCAGTCCTCATTTTATACCCTGAGCGCCTGAAGCTGAGCACTCACTCCACGTCACACAGGGCACAAAGGGCACATGAGCTCGGATTCTGCTGATGATCGACCTGAGTCCCACTGTGGCCCCTCTCTCTAGCTGCGTGGCCTTGAACAAGTCACTGACCCTGCATCCCCAGCCCCTGTCTGCGTTGTGTATGTCAGCTGTGACCATGTAAATGCTTTGCTCAGTACCTTGTCATCATCACTGTCATCATCATCATGATGACAGGAGGGAAGGCAAGTGCAGATCAAAGCCGCCAGGGCTTCTGCCTTTTGTTCGGGCTCACATCACCTGTTCTGCCATCACCCCAGCATCCCCTATGCGCCAAACCCTGGGGGAGGTGAAGACAGGCCTGGTCCCAGCCCTAGAGATGCTCCAGCCTGGTAGAAAATCCTGCTCCGAATGTGGAGGTCACTGGGGCTGCTAACAGAGGCCCCAGCCCTCTCTCCTAGCACAATGCAGGTGGCAGGCTTGCACTGGCACACCCACCGGAAGCTAAGTGGCCATGTACCTAGCTTTGGCCCCATAGGACCAGCCCAGCAGGGGGCCTCTGGGGGAAGGAAGAGGGTGTGCCTGGCAGGGGTGGGAGCGAGGGTGTGGGGCACTCAGCAGGTGCTGATCCACTGAGAAAGGGAAGTGAGAGGGCAGGTTAGGGGCAAGGTTGCAGGCTGGGCCCTTGGGGTTCTCAGGTCCAAGCCAGGCCCACAAGGTGCAATAAACCAGTTCCCTTCTCTGTCCCCTGAACGCAGGTGCTCGGCTCTAGTCCTAAGTGAGGCTCAGGCAGAGGGGCTAGGGCAGGGGTTAGCCAGTGGCAAGAGCAGGGTTCCGGGACTGAGTGTGTGCAGACCAGTTCCGGGAGCTTGGCAGGCCACCTGCCTGGGCCTCCACACCCCTCAGTCCACATGTACAAGGAGTCCTCTGTTGCACGCTCTCCAAGCTGAGGACCCAGCGCGGGCGTTCTGGGAGCACTGGAAAATGTAGCAAGCATAATACGAGCCAAAGTAGCGCATTTCAGAACCTGGTAGAGTCTCCCTGCGCATGTGCTGTGAGGCCGGGGTGAGGAGAGGTAAAAGGTGACCAAGAAGAAGAGGATTTGACACCCAGATTATTGTGCATGGCATTTGGCAGGCAAATACTGGGTCTCTGAACATGGCCCAGCATGGTGGGCAGAAGTCCGGAGAAAACTATCAAAAAAAGAAATGGGTTAAATACATGATGATGGAAAGAGAACTGACTCTGGGTGGGGAGCACACAACACAACACATAGGTGATGTACTAAAGAACTGTGCACTCAAAACCTATATAATTTTACTAATCAATGTCATCCCAAGTCAACTTAATTTATAAAAATAAGTGTTGTCAAGGATGCAGAGATAAGGGAACCCTCAGGCACTGTTGGTGATAAATTGGTGCAGTCACTATGACAAACAGTATGAAGGTTCCTCCAAAAATTAAAAGTAGAACTATCAGGGCATGCCAGAATAGCTCACTTGCAATTGCAAAGTCCAGGGTTTGATTTCGGCCCCGGCCCGTGCCAACTCATGTACTGAACTGAGGAGCAACTGGTAACCACCGGGATGGCTCAGCAGTGAAGGTTCTCACTTCCCATGCAGGAGGCCCCCAGTTCGGGTCCCACCCTGCACAGCCCCACACCCACCTGTGTAGAATGAAACTATGTCACAGCTAATGATGTACAACTATGGAGACTGCTCTGGGCTCTCACACTCGCTTTGTCTCTCTCCCACCTTCTCTCAAAACAATAAAAGAGAAGAAAAGTAGAACTATTATATGATCCAGCAATGGGTATTTATCCAGAGAAAATGGAAACACTAATTGAAAAGATATTGGAGAAGCCGGGATGGCTCAGTGGGTTAAGCACTCACTTTGCAGCCCTCAGGGACCAACGATTGAATCCCGACCGGGGCCTGGATGGACCCATGTGCTGAACTGGGGTGTGCTTCCCATGCGGGAGCCCCCCAGCCCAGCCCCCGCCCACCTGTGTAGAAGGAAACCATGTCGAAAACTGATGACGTACAACTACGGAGACTGCTCTGGGCCCTCCCCCTTCTCTCTGTCTCTGTCTGCCTCTGCCTTCCTCTGTCTCTGTCAAAAACAATGAAATAAATCTTAAAAAAAGATAAATGCACCCCCGTGTCCAGTGTAGCGTACTTACCATACCCAAGCTATGGAAGCAAGCTAGGCATCCATCCATAGGCGCATGGATAAAGAAGTGGTACATCTATACAATGGAATATTACTCAGCTATAAAAGGGAATGCAATCTTGCCATTTGTGACAACATGGATGGGCCTAGAGGGCATTATGCTAAGTGAAATAAGTCAGACAGAGAAAGACAAATGTCATATGGTTTTGCTTATAGTCGGAATCTAAAAAACAAGTGAATAAAAACCAGAAACAGACCCATAGATACAGAGAACAAGGTGAGGTGACCGAAGGGGAGGCGGGTGGGGGATGCGTGGGATAAACACAGAAGAAGCCAGGAGGAACCCCTAAGAGCACATGGTCCCTGTGGCTTCTCGGGGAGGAGGAGCCTGGGCCGGGCCCTGAAGGCCAGGTGTGCACCGGTGGAGGGAGGGGCCTGGGGGCACGGGGAAGGCAGTGGGCATGACCACCACTGGCCGGAGAGGGCCCTGTGGGTGGGAAGGGGCTTTCAGTTCTCAGCGGCCTGAGGAACCAGGACCCTCCCAGACCAGGGGAGCCCCCTGCAGACTCCGTGGAGGGCTGGCTCCCCGCTTCTGCAGAAGTCACGTTACCTCATCTGCGGAAAAGGCAGCAGCTGGCCTGGCGGGCTCTGCCTTTCATCTAGAAAGAAGGCCAGTCTCCAGGCGAGGGACAAGGAGGGCAGGCCACGAGGCCAGCTGCCGGGCCGAGGGGCAGAGCGCCACAGGGAAAGTTCTACCCATGCCACACGCTGACAGCCCCGCCATCATGACAGCCCCACTGCTCTCAGCTTCCCTGCTCCCTCGGTCTCTGTTCCTCCCTGACACCCTCATCGTGCCTCACTGCCTCGCTTCGTGTCTTTGGCTCTCTCTCTCTCTCTCTCTCTCTCTCTCTCTCTCTCTCTCTCTCGCTCTCTCGCTCTCTCCTTTCTTTCTCCCTCTTCCCCTCTCTTTCAGGCCCCTGCTCGGTGTGTCTGATGGTTCATCTCCTGTCCATCTATCTGTCGTATAAGGCATGGCACTCTGCTTTTTATGTTCAGGATTTAACACTCTAAGCTTAGTTCAGTTGGACAATGTAATTTTGTTTAAAACAATTTAAGTTTTTCTCTTCTCTGCTCCCCTCCCCTCCTGCCAGCTTTGACCCCTGTACGGATACCAGTTTCAACGCCTCTGTGTACCTCAAGAGCCTTATCCATTCCAGTTTCAATGGCTCTATTTACCTCAAAACGGAATGCCTGCTTTTCTAATGGACAAGACAACTAGCCTTAATGATTTGTCTCCTAAGGTTGCAGGCTACATCAGAAGGCTGTTTACATTAACATCTGTTTGCCTAACACCTCCGGACACCTGTTTCCCCAACAATCAGAGATTTCCCTCTTCAAATTTTGCCCAAGACCTCCCTCCCCGTTTTTCCTTTGTTCTGCCTCTTGTGCCTCTAACACATCCAGCCAGCCTGAGAAAGGAGGTGGCCTTTGGACAAACATCCACCAGGCTCCCCGATCACTGGCATTTTGAATCATTTCCACCAACCCTGTTTCTCCATTATTGGCTTACAGGCGATAAGCAGCTGGATCCTTGGCCCAGTCACAGGGCTACCACAGCTCCACGGGACAGACCAGCGAGGCACGCAGCCGGCGGGGAGCCGGCGCCTTCGCTGTAGCCTGGCCTGACCTGACTTTGGCTTCCTCGCCCTTCTCGGCCTTTGATCTTTCTCTCTCTCTCTGAAACCCTATGTTGTTGGAAATCTCTTGACTTCAGTTTTCTCCTCCTTCCCGGACAGCAGCCACGGTGACCCTGGCACAGGGGATCTGGCAGGATTCCCCCCGGGTTGCAGCTGATGCCTCCGTCCGACTAAGTGAGAGGCACCTCATGGTCCCGCAAACCTGGCGCACAGAGGGGGCGCAGGGCACAGAGCGCCCCGAGCTCTCCCCCAGCTCTGCCATCACTGCCTGGGTGCCTTCAGACAGGTCAACTCCGAGTTTCCGTTTTCTCTCCTTTGCTGCTCTCTCCGAGGTAACACTGGGAAGGAGAATTTAACGCAATAATAAAGGGTGTCCCAAAATTCACGCAAGGTTCGCAACTTTCATACAAAATTACTTCTTGCGTGAATTTTGGGACACGCTTTACATGTAAAATGCTCGGTGGACTGCTTGGGACATAGCAGGTGCCCAAAAGGGTTCAGATGCCTCTACCCGCCTCTTCCTGCACTAGGATTTCATTACAGGTCCGGCTGATGGGAGCCACCGGACGTACCCATCACCATGAGAGGGCCTAACTCATTACCCCGCTACATAGATGAGTGAGTGGGGCACAGGGGCGGTTACTGACACCCAGCCCATGTCCCCACACCCCTGCCCTGTGATGACAACCGCAGGACGGTGGTCTCGGCGTTCAGGGCTCCCAGCTCCCCTTGCCCACTCACGGTGTGTCGGGCAGGGCAGGCCCAGCAGAACATCAGGAACACGTGCAAAACAGCAGTAAGGACACAGCAATCAACCCCTGCAGCGCCTCACAGCCAGCGAAGCCTTTCTCCACACACCCCTACGTTTGCTTCCCAAGAGACGCCCTGAGGCAGGAAGGTCACAGACTAGCAGAGAGACCCACTCAGGTGACCTAAGGGGTCAAGGCCAGTGCTGGGACCCAGCCCCTGTCTTTCAGACTCCCAGACCGTCCACGCTGTGTACGCGGAGGCCCCACGCACAGCCCTCGGGGACTAGGATGGGCCTCCGCTGGTGGGGCAGGGGCCTGGGAATCTGTGTGTTGGCTCAGGGAATCCTGGTGTGGGTGGGTCCCCCCAGTCTGGAAACACCCTCCCCAGCACTGCATGGAAGGGGCGAACCTCACTCGGCTCTCTGCCCCAGGAGGCAAGAGAGGCTGGGTTCATGGTTCCTCACCCTGCCCCTTCCTGGGACAGTGTAAGGTCAAGGGTTTATTGGACAAGGTGAGGAAGACCGGCTGGGCCTGGAAAGGTGGATGCTGGATCTGATGCTGTGTGGCCCCCAGTAATTGACTCTATGGGGTTCCCTGCTGGGTGAGGAAATGACTTCAGGGGCACTGGTTCTCAGCCTCGGCTGCACATCGGCGTCGCCTGGGGAGCCTTAGAAACCAGCGCACCTGTGAGGTGGCCCCCGGAGACGGTGCCGTGTTTCATCTGGGTGGGGCCTGGCCCTGTGGGGTTTGCAGAAGCTCCCCGGAGTACTTCGATGTGCAGCCAAGTTTGGGAACCACTGAACCAGGCCCCTTGGGTACGTTCTATGTCGCAGTCTGTGACTAGGTGTAGAGCAGATGTGTCACAGGAAGGATTGTCTGTATGTGTACATGAGTGTGTGTGTCCTGGTAGATGTCTGTCTCTCCGTGTGTGAATCCTTATGTTTATATGTGTGTCCATGTCTGTCTGTCTGAGTGCATCTGTGTGTCAGTGTCCATGTGTCTACGTATCTATGTGTGTCTGTGTGTCCATGTGTGTCTGTGCATGTCTGTGTCATTGTGTGTGAATCTGTCCGTGCTTATGTCTGTGTCTGTGTGTCAGTGTATGTCTGTTTGTGGCTGTGTGTCTGTGTGTCTTGTATGTGTGTCTAGGTCTGTGTGTGTGTGTGGAGAGAGAGGCCAAGAGGGCAGCTCGTGGTGAGATGATGGGTCTGGAAAAGTAAGGAAGGGCCCTGGGGATCCTATTCCCTTACTTTATAGCTGGGACCCCGAGAGGATACGTGGCTTGTCCGGTTCACAAGCCTCTGCAATACCGCATCACACCCCAAGACCTAAGGGAGGAGGCACAGAAAGGACATGGGAACTGGTTTGTGGCTCCAGGTCTTGTTGGCTGAAGCAAACGTGCTTCGCTTCTCTACCTGCTACAGAATGCCGGGCCCAACCCAATTCAGCCTGCTTTGCTGGCAGGCCAGCCTTTCTGAGAACCGTAAGCTCCCCAGCCAGTGAGTGTCACTGCCCACTGCCCACGCCAGCTAAGACTCCAAGCCAGCCAGGGCCTCCCCCTTCCAGCTCTGCCATCACGGCAGGAACGCAGTGTGAGCAGGGGCCGGGCACAGCGCCCTCACCTCCCAAGCAACCCTCTAGCATGTTGGGGCTGAGGTTTCGTACCCAGAGCTTGCCTCATAGCTACCTAGAGAGAGACACTGGGACGCTGCAAGTGGCCTAGGCAGGGCCTGGGGGCTTGGCCTCTTACCAGCTGTGCAATTCAGGGCACAGGTAAGCCCTGGTTTCCTCATCTGCGAACGGGCCTGCAAAACCTGCCCGGCCTCCCTACATGGGGCAGCTGGAGGCGCAGGCAGGGAATGCAGGTGAAGGTACTCAGCAAATGATGGCGCCCCCACGCCTGCCATAGGTCATTCCCATGTGTGACCTGAGGAATGCCAACCACTGTCTGTCCCCAGCTGTCTTCCCCACTCTCCTACCCACCACCACTAGGTCTAAGCCTGTGGATTAAGGATATTCGGAAGGTTCTGCTAACGTATAACCACGGTTTCTGCCAGGAGAGAAGGCGGGGCTTGTGGTGCAGCCCACAGACCCTCTTCCATGCCTCCGTCAGGTCACGTAGCCAGGAGGGAGGAGGCTCCTGCTGGGGCAGGGACCGGGAAGCCTTCAGGGCACAGGCCACAGGAGGGGGTGGCAGGCGTTGGGTGCTGGCGCCAGTGCCCGGGAACCTGGGAGTGACCAGTGGGCAACGGAGTTTCGGGGGGCCAGGAGGGACCCAGTGAGTCAATGCCTGCTGCAACCCTGTGGAAAGGACCCAGGCTCTGAAGCCTGACAGATCGGGGCCTCAACGCAACTGTGTGACACACTTCACGTCTTTGAACATCATGTTGTCACTAATAAGACAGAGATGAAGAACAATTCCATTTTAGAGTCATGTAGGGATTAAAGTATAGGTAAAGGTAGACTAGTTATTTTTATTATTTAAGGCACACTGTACATAGGTTCCCCCCGTGTCCTGGCATTCACTCCCTTTTTACTGTATTATGTCTCTCCAGGCTGGTGGTGTGCAGTAGACAGGGCAAGGGCCTGGAGTAGAGGTTAGAAGACCTAGACTCTCATTCTGCCCTTGTTCTTACTGCCTGAACGACCTCGGACCAGTCCACTCAGCCCTGAGAGCCTCACAACAAAATGAAGGTAGTCGATGGGATAATAATCACTGAACCCAAGAAGTTGCTGCAAGAGTGACATAAAATGATGTCAACAATAGCTCCCACTGATTCCGCACTTACCAGTGTGCCAGGCATCATTAAAGACTTCACAAGCATTATTTCAAGGGACTCTCCTCTCACCACCTTATAATTAGCCCTACTTCTGTAGGTAAGGCTCAGAGAGGTTAAGCAATATGGCCAAAGGTCACAGAGCTTGCAAGGGAGGGAGCTGAATTTGAGCCCCAGCAACCACTATTTCACTACTTGACCAGGCAGAGGATCTGTGAACACATCCAAGCTGGAAGAAGCCTTAAAACACACCTGGTCCAACCACCTATTTATTTACTGCTCAGCAATGACCCCTTCACCTGTGTCATAACTTCCCAGATGAGTCCTATATCTAACAGGTCTTTACCAGCCATATGGCATCCACAGAGCAAGCATTATTCCCTTCCACAGAGGGCAGTGAGGTTGACAGAAGCCAAGGGGTTTGCCCAGGGTCACATGGCAGGTCTGAAGCTAAGCCAGGGCTCCAGCCCCTTCCGCAGGCTATTTGCTGCCATACCTAGCACCCCATGTTTTTTGGTGGGGCTGGGAGCTTTTGACACTCAGAGAAGGGTGGCTAGTATTCCTGAGACTTCTCTGCCTATCTAAAAGCACCCGGATATGACCCTTGGCGTTCATGGCCCAGGTTCTGATGAGATGTGGGCAATACTTCCTCCTTCTCTCCGTAGAACTGGACCGTTTTGGGGCTCTGCATCCAGTTATGGCTGCATCTCTGCTATGCCCATCTCAGTGCCAGACACAGCCTGAATGACACCGGAAGGTGGCACATAGTGTTGCTTGTCTGCTCAATAATCATTCAGATTTGTGCTCAGACATGATCAGCCCTAAGTGACAAATGTGATTGTTCTAAATCAGTCAAGATAATCGTTTTCCTTTGCTAGTGACCAAATGACCCAGTTTCAACCACCAGGAAGGGAGAGGAATTCCACTGGGAACCTCTGGGGAAAATTTCCCTCCCTGAATAAAGAGACACATGAGAAACGAGCCCTTTGGCTCTTTCTTTCTCACCGCTACCTTCCTTCCTGCTGACAATACTCTTGGGTAAAGATGTGATGCCTGGAACCACGGCAACTGTCTTGTGACCATGAGGCAACATCTGCTGAGGATGGCAGGTCAGGGGGATAGTGAGAACCTGGACCCTTGCTAACACTGAAGTTGTTGCTCCATACTTAGAGCCACCCATCTTGTCAAATAAGATCAGACATGTAAGCATTGGTTATATTGTTATCTAATATTTGGTAACTTGCAGCCAGGATAGTCCTAAGTGATAAAAATAATAGCAGCAGCAGCAGAAACAGCAATAATAATAATAATAATAATATCTACTTTATAAAGTAGATGCTCTAATATGTTTTATACAGATGCTCTTTGACCTATGATGGGATTACTTCCTCATAAATCCATTGTGAGTTGCAAATATCTTAAGTTAAAAATGCATTTAATCTACCTAACTTATCAAATAGCATAGCTTAGCCTAGCTGACCTTAAACAGCTCAGAACATTCACATTAGCCTTCAGTTGGGCAATTATCTTGAATTTCATACTTAGAGTAATTGCCTGACTCTTCTTCTCACCAGAAGCAGGAGACATGGATGGGCATTTTGAAGACATAATGGAATGCAAAAAAAAAAAAACTCACAAAACACAATGTCCAAAAACTGGGGAAGCCGGGATGACTCAGTGGGTTAAGCACTAGCTGCGCAGCCCCGAGGACCAGGATTCAAATCCTAGCCTCGGCCTGTGCAGGACCCATATGCTGAACTGGGGTGTGCTTCCCATGTAGGAGGCTTCCGGTTTGGTTATTACCTCCTGGTTTGGCCCAAGGCTCAAGGGTACATGGGAGGCCCCCAGCCCAGTTCCTGCCCTGTGTGGCCCCTGCCCACCTGTGTGGAACAAAACCATGTTGAAAACTGATGACGTACAACTATGGAGACCGCTCTGGGCCCTCCCCCTTCTCTCCGTCTCTCCCTGTCTCTATCTCTGTCAAAAACAATAAAATGAATCTTAAAAATATATATATATCCCAAAACCGCTGGCAACACAGTACACTGTAGAGAAACGGCTGTTCACCCTGGCAATGTCCTGGCTTGACTGGGAGTTGTGGCCCTGCCACTGCTCATGTGAAAAGCTAGGAAAAGAACAAAATTCCGAATTCCAAGTACTGTTTCTACTCAATGCGTATCGCATCTGTACCATAGTAAAACCGAAAAAAACCTGAGTCGAACTATCATAAGTCAGGGACCATCTCTGTAAGGAAGCTGAGGTTTAGAGACGATACTGAACTTGCCCTCTTTAAACACCCACCCTTAACAAGTAGAGGAATTGGGGTCAAGACCAGGGTCTGTCTGCCCCTCCCCTGTGTCCTGCACAGTCCTCCCTCAGAGAGAGCGGGGCTCCACTGAAAAGACAGCAAAGAAAAAAGGTGATGTGTACTCTCTCCGAGATCTGTCTCTACATCCCTCCCTTTCCAAGTATTCAGTGAGCATCCGCGTTGACATGTGTCTTGTGAGAGGGAGGATGTGATCTGGAATTGAAAACAAGTAGCGATGATAGACTTGGGCCTGTGTGGGATGAAACCAGTCCTGCACTTCACAGGCTAGTGCTGGCCATAACCCATTTCCTGGCTAGAAAAAAAAACAGTGCAGCTCGCTGCTGCTCTCATTTAATTTTACATAATCACGCTCTTTGAGGCTGAAGCAAATCTGACAAGCTGGCAATGTGAAAAGAAAGTATAAACACTGTTCTTGGAGGTATTTCTAAGCAGACTTGTCTCTAACCCTAATGTATCAGAAATGTATAAAATGATCAGTATTAATACTCTTTTTTCCTGCGTAGGAATGTTACGTTTTCTCGTGTCTGCCATTGTCAGCGATCGAGGATTACGATAGTTTATAAATGGGAATACCACTACTGAAAACAGGATGCTATAAACAAAATGATGTCATTTGTTTCTAAAGAAGATCGCTCTACTAAAGCGATGCAGAGATAATAATAAAAGTGAGATATTTCATGGCAAACTTTGGGGGTAAGGTTAGGGCTGGAATCTGTGAAGCATCTCGGGGTAAACGCTGCAGCCAGGCGCCGCCGGCCAGTATTCTCAGAGCAAATAGGAAATGCATTAACGATTCAGAAAGCAGTGCATGACACCACCAGAAAGAACACACCTTCTGCTCCCTCTGGTCTGGGTCCTTCAAGGCCAGTTCAAGCACCCCTTCTTCCAGGAAGCCCGCTCTGGCTGTCCCCAGCAGATCTGGCCCCCACAGCACATGCGTGCCCACTTCTTATCACAGACAGACTTTTTAGCTAATTATGTGCATACGTAACCCTTCTCCCCACTGAACGTGAGCGCCTGGCGGGCCAGACTGTGTCTTACACTCAGGTGTCCCCTGGTGCCCAGCACAGTTCTGAGTGCCAAGTGGGAGTTCAGGAAGCTTAGTGGTTTGATGTGACATTGTTCAGCACTAACCACATGCCCTGCAAGGACAGCTCCACCAGGTCAAGTTCATCTGCTTGGTCTCACACACCCAGTGCTCAATATAAATCCTCGCCCGCCAAGGGGATCTCCTTCCATTAAAGTTCTGGGTATTGGTTACCGGGCTCGCCAAGAGGTACGGGGATCATGTGAACCACAGGGGAACCAGGACACCAACCAGTCACCAAAAAGACCGCTTGGAGGAATCAGGACGTGGCCTTGCCTGCAGGTGTGGGGGAGGGGGCAGGTGGGGGAGGAGATTCCCTGAGGAAGGCCCAGCATGAACAAAGCTCACAGAGGTGGCCCCAAAACATGCAGGCACAAGGGACAATCAGGGGACCAGCAGGCACCATGGAAATGGCAACTGTCGTTCCTGCTCCAGTCAGGTGAGGCCACGTTGACTCAGGCCTGGAATGTTCTAGCAGCTGGTGAGGCTCTTTTCTTCTGGCCGTCCTCTTCCTGGAACATAATGGTCGGGGTTTAGATTCCTTCAGCAAGCTTCTGGGGGCTGCCATAAAGCGCCTGCTCCTCGCGGGTATTTTTAGTCACATTTAATTTGGCAGACGGAGCACTTTTGATTTCACAATGATTAGTTAGAGCTTGTGTGCCCACTGTTTTTCTTCTTCCCGCCCGCCTGTCCTCCCCAAGGGGCCGCGGTGTTGTTTTGACTTTTATGTGCTACAATAAAAACTTTCATTGCAGCAAAATGTTTGCTCGTCAAAATTAGCTTGGTTAATTCCAACGAATTGTTTCATCTTGGCACTGCAGGCACCAGGGATCATTTTTACAAGACGAATTGGCCACCAGCCAGCTATCTCTGGGACAATTTCTCTGTAGTGCTCTTCCCCCCGGAATTTACCTTTCCAGAGGCGAGGCCCACCTTCGCTTCCCATCAGCCCCTCGGAATGTGCTGTGGGCTTCCTGTGCGCCGGGCTAGCCAGCAGCGTGGCTTTGCTGGTGTGCATTTGGAGTCCCAGACATGAAAGAAAGCCCCACACAGAGATAGATGCTCATGGGCACAGTCCAGGAGTGTACACACATCCACGCATGCACACGCACGCACACGTGCACAATCAGACGTGTTAGACCCAAACCTACACCCTGCGGTGTTACATTGCCAGACACAGACCAGCACATACAAATACAGACACACCAGGCAGGCCCAGGCACCTCAGACAAACAAGCTGTCCCTAGGGCAGACAGGAGGATAGAGGTACATGCAGACCCCACTCAGCCCCACGCGCATGGGGAACGCCTGCCGGGCTCAGCAGGCAGTCTGGGCTGCAGAGACCCCCTGCGTCAGAGAGGGAGGTGTGGGTATCAGTTATCCTGGGGCCACGGCCCAAATGCCCTCCTTGCATTGGAGGAGATCCACCCCTACAGCCCAAGGAGGCCGGTGCTCCTGAGCCCGGGCCATGCGGCCGTGCTGACTCTCCCTCAGCTCCCTCGCCCTGCCTTACCTCGCCCCACACTGCGATCTGTTAGCCAGAGAGGTGGAAGAAGCCCATGGACATCGGCAATGGGTCCGTGGACCATCGTTAGGTGGGGAGGCCCATGAGAAGCAGGGAGAGGGGCTGGTGTGTGGCCTTGTAGAGCATGGGGCCAGGAACCGGGGCACAAAGAAGGTTCTGGAGCACACTTTCTTTTGGCTGGCCCTGTGGGGGAACCGCAGAGCAGGCTTCAAACCATCTGGGTTATCCTACCAAGGGCCCCTTCCAACTGCCCCTTCCTCCTCTGTCCTCTCTCTACAAAGAGTGGTTTATTGCTAAACAATTCTGGGAAAAAGCCAAAGTTGATGTAATCTGAACACTCCATATGCCAGGCCCCGTGCCTGCCATTTCAAATGTTTGAGCTCATGGACTCCTCAGACTGTCACGTGAGGTCCAGATCTCTATCCCCGTTTTGCAGATAATAAAGGTAACAAGAAGAGCGCACAGTGTGAGCCCCTGAGTACTTGCTGTCTCTCTCTGGCAACTGATGGATGGACAACGAGGTTCAGAGAGGTTCGGGAACTTGCCCAAGGCCACCCAGCAGGATCTGACCTCAGGACTGGCTCCAAAGCCAATCTGTGGGCAGATATTTGGGAACCACTGCCCAGGAAATAAGGTGGCATGGCCAGGGCCTTGGACGCAAGCTCGGGACGCAGTGTGGGAGGCCGGGTGGAGGGCAGAGCCGTGGCCTGGGCTGAGAGCCTGACCCGGGAGCACTGCCGTAGCAGGGACCAGAGTGACAGGTGAGCGTGGCGTTGAGTTGGTAAGTCTGCTGGCCTGTGACACAAGGGGGCCAGTACCGGGACAGTGACAGCTGCCACTGCAGAGTCACTGGTAACACTGCTCTGTCCCTGCACTGAACCCTCCTTATCAGTCTCCCCACCGAGTTCTCTCCTTGGAAAAATGGTACCATGTCCTACTGGGAAATTGGCACCGGGGCCAGTTTTTCCTTCTGTAAATTTGTATCAGGTGCCCACGCTGGTCTAGGCCCTGGGGCTATTGCAGAGCGACAGGCACGGCCCCTGCCGGCCAGGGCTCTCAGGGGAGGCAGACAGCAACCGGCTGCTAAACAGTAACATCCACCCATGACAAAGGCGATGAAGAGGAAACAGAGCCATGGGGTGGCGGGAGGTGGGGGAACAGGAGCCGTCATGCCGGGAGGGCTGCAAGC
Organism: Craseonycteris thonglongyai; assembly: GCA_004027555.1. Lineage (NCBI taxonomy): Eukaryota > Metazoa > Chordata > Mammalia > Chiroptera > Craseonycteridae > Craseonycteris > Craseonycteris thonglongyai. The sequence continues at coordinate 56,205 of PVKE010000401.1, forward strand.
AGTGAGCCGGGCGGGTATCTGAGAAGGGCAATTGCAGGCCAGGCACACGGAGCAGACAAAGGCACTGAGGCCAGAACGGGCCGCGCGGTTTGAGGAGGTGGGCGGCAGAGCTCAGCACATGGAGAAGCGTGGGGGCAATGAGGCTGCAGAAGTAGCGGCCGCCAGGCCTCGTGGGGCTTCCTGGACGTGCTGTAGACTCTCCATTCACTCCTCAGCTATAAGCCTCAGAGGCCCCCAGGCAGGAGGCGAACAGCATCCTGAAGAGAACCTGGCCTGCCCTCCAGCAGCTGCTGCTCTTCAACCAAGTGTTTCTGTGGCCAGGAGTTGCCGGGACAGCTCAGTGGTTGAGTGCTTGCCTCACGGTCATGAGATCTGGGGTTCGAGTCCTGGCCTCGGACCACGCAACTCCATGTGCTGAACTGGAGGTTCGCGCCACCCATGCGGGAGGCCCCTGTTTGGTTCCCGCCCCACGCAGCCCCACATCCACCTGTGTGGAATGAAACCATGTCACAACTAATGTTGTACAACTATGGAGACTGCTCTGGGCCCTCCTCCTCCTCTCTCTCTCTCTTTCTCTCTCTCACTACTCTGGGCCCTCCCCTCTTCTCTCTCTCTCTCTCTCTCTCTCTCTATTTCTCTCTTTCTCTCTTTCTCTCACCTTCTCCAAACAAACAAACAAACAAATAAATAAATAAATAAAATGAAAGCATTTCTGTGGCCAGAACTTTTGGTTCCTGGCTGAGATACTAAGCCCTCCTCAGTCCCCATTAGGAAAAGGCATTGCAGAAGCTCCTGGAAAACTCTTCCTATACCGTGTGTACCAGCCAGAGCTGAGGACCCGGATAAGGGTCCGGCCCCAGCTGGGTGAGGAAGCAAGAACAAGACATGGGATGGAATCCTATGGCTCCCCTGGCTCAGCTGTGTGGCCTGGGGCAAACTGCTTGCCCTCTCTGAGTCCCAGATTCCTCTATTATCAAATACAGAGATGTTCCACCAAAGAACCATGAGGACCAAATGAGCACTACAAGTCAAAGGGCATTGTAAAACCTAAGAATTCTATACCTCTGGATGTTTTTACTTAAAGTTGTCTCTCCCCTGTGAGGGGACGGGGTGTTAGTAATAACTGACAAACGGGAAGGAAAAGGCTTCTTGGGGAGGGCCTTGTGCCTTCCCTCTCCCCACCCTCTGGTCAGGCCTCCTCCAGGGCCCTTCATCCTGATCATCTAAGACAGGGGTGTCACACTCAATTAAAACACGGGCCATTTGGTGCAACAGGCAAGATTCATGCGGGCCACATCACATTTACAAATGTCACCAGAACTGAGTCAGCGTGTTTATACACGCCCACAGACCCCCAGGAAAGGCACTGGGCCACGTGTATACTCGTCTTCAGTAGTTACAGGGTTAACGAGGGAATTGTGTGTACGGTATTGCCTCGATCTCCCCTAAGCTCTATTTTCTTCATAACAACTTTTTCTATTTTCATTTTATTTCAGAGCATCGTGGGCCACAAAAAATTACCTTGGGGGCTGCATGCGGCCCGTGGGCTGCCAGTTTGACACCCCTGACCTAAGAGGCTTCAGCTAGACTTTGAGGCCCAGCCAACTGGGCACAATTTCTCACCCAAGATTTCTGCTCATGTTCAGGTTGGAAGCTGCAACCCAGAGCAGCTGTGCTCTCCAAGTGACACCTGGAGGGGCCCTCAGGAGCCCAGGCCCAGGACCAGGAGGGCCTGCTGAGCTCCTTCCCAGCCCCCAACAGCCCGGGCCTCTGCCCCACACCCCAGTTTCAGCTGCGCTCAGCCCCCTTCTCCGCGTTCATTAATAACTTTCTATGAAACTGAATGGTTTTTCTTTTTTAAAGATTTATTCTATTTCTTTTGACAGAGAGAGACAGAGAGAAGGGGGGGGGCGGGCAGAGCAGTCTCCATAGTTGTACGTCATCAATTTTCGACATGGTTTTGTTCCACACACGTGCGCTGGGGCCGCGCAGGGCAGGAACTGGGCTGGGGGCCTCCTGCATGGGAGGCATGGCCCCTCAAGCCAAGGGCCAAACCAGGGGGTGAGAACCAAACTGGGGGCCTCCCACATGGGTAGCACACCCCAGTTCAGCATATGGGTCTGCACGGGCCAGGGCCAGGAGTCAATCCTCAGTCCCCAGGGCTGCAAAAGCGAGTGTTTAACTCGCTGAGCCATCGCAGCTTCCCTGAGTAATTTTTTTTTTAATTTTTAAGTTTTATTATTTGAGAGATGTGGGAGAGAATGAACAGGGCAGGGCCCAGAGCAGTCTCCATAGTTGCACATCATGAATTGTAACATGGTTTCATTCCACACAGGTGGATGTGGGGTCGTGCAGGGCAGGAACCGAACCAGGGGCCTCCCGCATGGGAGGCGAGAACCTTCGCCGCCGTGCCATCCAGGCAGTTACCAGTTGTGCTGCGGTTCAGCATGTGGGGTTGCACAGGCCGGGGCTGGGAATTGAACTCCGCACCTTGCAATTGTGAGGCAAGTGCTCAACCACTGACCTATCCCAGCATCCCCTGAGATTGAATGATTTTTTAAGTTGATGTTGCCAATTTATGGATACATATGAAAAAATAGAAAGGGAATGGCTCATAGTAAAACTAATCTGCGTCATCAAGGAATTCTCAGGACCTAAAATTTACTACCGTCCAATGAGACAAAAAGACTGCAGGTGAGTAAGTCAGGGTGTGGGGACAGTCACACCTGGGGACACAGATTGGGGCCCACAGAGCAAGCCCCTGCTCCTGAAGGAGAGCTGGCCTGCCAGGCTCTGGGATTTCCCACCTGAAACCGTGCAGCCTCCACCTGGCCCTGCTGGTGCTCCAGCCCTGCACCAGCCCTTCCTGGCTGCTGAGAGGAGCGACAAGGTCCGGGAGAAGGCAGAACGGCACAGACAGCTAACTCTCCGGGCCTCATCCTAAGGCAGATAAAAACCGCTGCCCTCACGGGCTGATACGAGAAGTCTGGAGGCTGATAAGTGAAACCCCAGCCAGGATAAGTCCTCACCTTCCCATCCCCACCCAGCCTGTGTCCCTGGACCCTGCGCTGGGCACACGAGATGAACGAGACGCTGTCTCTGCCTCCAAGGAGGCCACTGTTCCCCTCTGAAAACTGACCGTCTGGGTTCTGGTGGCTGGAGAGAGAATGGGGGAAACCAGGACAGGGGGAGGCTGGGGTCCCCCATACATGAAGGACTCAGGTCTCTACTCATCGCCAGTTCTTTAGGGTCCTGGGGAGGACACTCAGCCCCCCGGGAGGTATCCCCTGACCTTGCTAGGCATCTCTTTTGAAAAGAAAAGGCTTCTAGCTGCGCATCCGCTCTGACATAAGGCAGCTACATGGTGTCACGACCCCTGGGTGGGAGGGAGGCACAGGGCTCAGAGCCAGATGCAACACATGAGGAGCGCCGTGCTCAGACCTGGGAGACAAACCCCACTGACCCCACCATGGGTGGTTGGGGGTCGGCTCAGCCTAGTAACAGTTCCTCACCCTCACACTGGCAGCACTGGGCCATTCAAAGAGCACATTTTTACATAATCCTTTTTCTCAAACCTCCTAACTTGGGGCGGTAGGTCTGTTTAGATCCATTTCACAGATGAGGAAACTGAGGACCAGAGAGACTGACTCTTCTAACACAACCAGCATATCAGGGGCAGGTCCGGGAGTAGACCCTGCTCTAAACCCAGTGCTGTGTCCACTGCGCTGAAACCGGTACCACCGGGGTTAAGTCATGGTCAGCAGCTCAAACCTGAGTTAGACCATTGTATTCCCATGTGGGAAAAACTTAGCTCTAAGACACTAGGCCAACACGCATTTGGCTAAGTCGCCAACACTTAGGATTCTCTAGGTCCAGTTAAAAGCCTTCATCCACAGGGGAAACTCCTGCTGTCAAGAGGAGAGGTACGTCTCCTAGGGATGGGGACTACGGGAGGACAGGCCAGGTCTCCACAGGGCAGAACCTCTTCCCAGCCCTGGAGAGAGCTGCAGAGGTCCCAGAGGGCAGGCCGCAGGCTGGGACGGAAGAGGCAGCTGGTCAACCGCTTTGCACGGACCTGTGCAGGCCCCGCTTAGAAGCGGCTTCTGAGCATCTTCGGGGCGACCATCAGAGGCTCCTAGGAGCCTCCTGCATTGTGGGAGTGTCTTAGTCTCCAGGAGCCCCAAAGCTCGGGAATCCCTCTCCTTGATCTCAAAGGGCCTGCCAGCGAGGTCTAGATAGACAAGTCCTGCAGCAGGCAGCGGGCCGGGAGAGCGAGGCCACCAAGGCTGCCATGTGCTCCCGTGTGGGAGTGTGTTGGCAGGTGTGATGCTTGAGGAGAGCAGCCACCACGGGAGCCCCGCGGGGTGTCAGGGATCGGGGCCTGTGGCTGTCTCCAGAGGACAGGGGCTGTGTGTGTCTCACTCGTCCGCTGGTGCCCATCACACTCTACCATCACCTAGCTGTGTGGCCCTGGGCCAGCTACCTCCCTGTACTTCAGATTCCTCTTGGGTACAACAAGAACTGGAGTAGGGGAGGATTTGAGGAAACGGTACAGGACCTGGTATGCCCCCTGCGCTGGCGTTCCTTGTGTCTCCAGACCTGGAAACACAGAGGCTGGCTCCTGGGGTCCGCCTGGCTCACGGGCCATCAGAAGAAGGGACTTTTGATCCTAGAAACTGGAACTGTCATCAAAAGAGAAGGTGAAAGGAGCTGGAAAACCTGAAACCTGGGGAATGTTGTTTACGGAGAACCCTTCACGAAAGTAACCACTGTTTTCTCTGAGAAGCCATTCTCCGAAGAGCACTTGCAATACCTTGCCAAGAAATACTCCAAGAACAACCACTGTGACCTTCTCTGAGGGCTGCCTCACACAAGGAGGTTCACACACCTCGCTCCATCCAGATCCGGGAAGGTGAGGTGGGGATCAAGGCTAAGGACTGCGCTGACCCCTCTCCCAGAGCTCACTTTACAGGGCAGGGTTTAAGGCACTGAAGCATCAGTTGATGAATAGATTTTAATATGTTAGTGTAGAAAACAACCATATCTGTCACAAAAGAAAAGAAACAGCGTAGAAGCATAGTACTTAGTTAGCATCGACCAAGTGTGGTTAGACGTCAGCTATAAGAATAATTATTACTTATATATTAGAAATATTATTTATGTGTTATTATTGTTTATCAACATATAAATATCAATTACGTAATGTTATCACGCTATTAAAAATGCATGATGCCACCTGAAAGAGTAGAAGAAGCAATCAAGTGACCCCCAAATTCATCATTTTGGGTGAGCTCTGAGGGAGTTTGGCAGAGACTTGCCAAAGTTATGCAGAAACTCAGGGAGGGAACTGGGATAAGCTCCTAGTTCCTGGCGCCCAGTGTCCTGTCCATCACTCTCCAGCCCTGCCCCGCCCCGCCCCCACATTGCCCGGGCAGAGCCCAGGCAGTGGAGGGACCAGCAGCCCCCAGCCCGGCCTGTGCTGTCTCTGGGCAGGCACCACTCCTCTCAGTCCCGCCAGCGCCTCCCTCTGTGCTCAGTCAGGTAGGTCCACCCACATCAGCTCTGCGCTGATGGGGCAGGCGAGACCAGGGCCACACCAGCTGCCTGCCCACCCTGCTAGGAGGGACCCTGCGACCACCAGCACCAGCAGGAGAGCCCTGGTCCTCCAGCTCAGAAGGGTCAGCCGCTCGCAGGGCCATGTGAATTGGGGAGGGTCCCTGCTCCCCAGAGACCCCACAGGGAACTCCCCCCAAGAGGCCTGGTCCAGCACTCATTTTCTCTGGATGAACAATGTCACTTTGAAATGAGAGAGAATTTGAAGTTCTGGAGCCAGTGTTACTTTACCTTGTGCATCAGGCGGCTGGGGGGGAAATGTAGGGAGAGGTTAAAGTCTATTCAATCTTTGCGCATACTTCCCAGGGGCGCACAGACACAAATCCCGAATTTGGAACGGGGCATCCCTCTTACCAGCTGCTTGAGCCAGGGGAGTGTTTTCAGCTCTCTGAGCCTCAGTTGCCTCCTCTGGGCCATTGGGAGCTACCTTCTGGAGTTGCTGGTAGAGGGAGGTGAGGCACCGCCGGTGACAGGCACTGACGCGTCAGCACAGTGATTGATGGGGGAGGATGCAGCTGTAGCTATATGCCTGCTGAAAAGCCTGAACATAGTCACCAAAATGTAAAGGAGGTAGGTGTCACTGAGGGGCTGGACTCCAGCCACTCCAATTCCATCTCTTTTCCTTTCTTTGGGCTTATCTGAGTTTTCCAAATAGTCCACCACGTTCCTGAATTCACTGCCATTTCAAAATGATTAAAAAAAAAAAAAAAAAGTGAAGAGGAAACAAGTGCCTGCCGTGTTGGTTGGTGGCCTGCGGTGCTGGGGACACGCGCCCAGGGCGCGCCGGAAGGGGCCACACCCCCTCCCTGGGAGGTTGGGGAGGAGCCCCCAGCTCCCCGCCCCCAGCCGGGCTGGGCGGCCGCGCCTCGCTCTCTTCGGTTGCGCCTGGCTCAGACAATTCGAACACACAATCATTCATTATAACTCAATTACAGTGATTAAAGCTGGTGGCACGCAGAGGCAGGAGGGAGTATTGCCAACAAAATTTACACTCCGTGTCATCAGCGAGACAGAGCAGCAGCTGACGCGGCCATCCGCCTCCCCCGCCATCTGCTCAGCGCCGGGCCACCCGAGGGGTGGGCGCATGGAGGACCACGCGGCGACAGGCCTCCCCGGCTGGGACAGCCCAGCGTGGGCTGGGGAGGCCTGCCTGTACCCTTCCCTGCCGACGTGGCGTCCCAGAAATCCAACATCTGGAAGGGAGGTGTGGCAGCCTCCACCCTGTGCTGTTGTTCTGGGGTTGTGCCCACAGAGGGAGGCAGAGGATGGAGTGCTGAGGACACGGAGGCACAGGGGGGAGGCTCTCGCTCTCTCACACAGTAAGGTGGGGCCCAGTGTCACCTCACACCTGCTCCAGCTCTCCCCAGACTACACAGAGGGAGGCTGGGAAGTTGAGGGCCACTCTGCACTGCGCCCAAGCCTGAGACCCCGTGGGGCCCAGAATGAGTCAAGGGTGGTGACAGGAGGGTTCATGGGGGCAATGCCGGGGCCAGTAGACACTGGCCAGGGCTACTAGGAGAGTGAAGGGGCAGCAGATGGGCAGCAGTCGGCAGGCATCAGATCCAGAAGTGGTGGGCTCTGGGCAAGGTGACCAAGAGAGACGAGGGGGAAGAGATGGAGGCAGAAGTCCATGGCTGGGGTCCCGGTCACCATAAGGCAGCGGGGACAGGCAGGTGGAGCTGCCTTTCGAAGGGTAGGAATGACACCAGTCTCCCCAGAACCCCAGGCCTCCAGCTTTGCCAGTCACTGGAAATAGAGCACCTGTGTGTTGGTCCCCAGCTGGAAAAGCCTGCTTTCGGGGCTCATGCTGACTGGTGGGGGACTGAGTGGGTCTAAGGGGTAAAGGACGGGCTTAGTTAGGCCCCTCTTCACCCAGTTCTCCTGTTACTCACGTACTCAGCACGTTTCTCCAGCTATGCCAGGCCCTGAAGCCACGGTCACCATGGTAGTGGTCAGGCTGCAAAACTGCGCCAGACGAGAGCTCGTTTCCTAATGCCCAAATCCTACCTCAAGTCTCCTTTGCTAAACTGTCAGCAGCTCCTTGGCTCCGCTGGGGTACATCAGACCCCTCAGGTGTGCTCCCTTGAGCCTCATCGCACCTTCTCGGCAGGGCCTCTGTACATGTGGTTCCACAGACTGAAGCGCTAGCCCTCCGCCTGTGACCTTCCTCCTCTCACCGGGCCTCAGAGCCCAGCTTAGGCATCCAGCCTCGAGGCCAGGCGGGCGGCCGTTCTCTGGGTGTGGGTACACTCCCATGCCAGCGCCCTTGGAGCACTGGCTGTGGAATCGTGGGGTGATCTGGGGACAGGTCTGCTCCCCACGCCAACTCTGGCAGCAACTTGGGGGCCGTTCATCTCTGAAGCCTCAGGACTAACTGGATAGATGCTGCATGGGGGTGGGCGGCCCAGCAGGACCTGACACAACGGGGGGCTGCCCCATGGGGGCTGGCCTAGCAGAGCCGAGCCCACAGATGGGGACAGAGAACAGCCTCCTCAGAGTAAAAAGCCAGGGAGGGAAGCTGAAGGACAGGAGCCCCTCGCCCAGCCCAGGCCCCTCCCACATGCACTGGGCACCCTCAGCCCATGCCCAGCAGGCCCCCTGTGCGCTCCTCCCCTCTTGCTTCCAGGCAGGCCAGATGGGGCAGGACTGATGGCCCAGGGCGGGCCTCACAGCTACTGAGTGCTGAGACCAGAACCAGGGACCAGGGGGCCGTGGCCTTGTCTCTCCTGTACATCACACCTCAGGCAACCTAGAGACCACGCTGTAACCAGTGGGGACACCTGGAGACCCAGAACAAGAGCAAGGTCCAGGCAGGACCCCAGCGCCCTGCCCAAAAAGCACAGTCCCTAGAGTTCCCCAAGAACTGAAAGAGGAAGCTGAGGAGAGGTGTCGCAGGCAAGGACAGGGTGGAGGAGTCTGTGATGCAAAAATCACTCCGAGTCCTGAAACCTGGGTTTTAATTTCAGTCTTGCCTCACGTCCTGTGAGGTTACTCACTTGTCCATTCTGCCAACAGTTAGGGACACAGAGGGATCAAGGCTGATAGCCACCAGGGAACTCCCTTTCCAAGTCACTTGTGTCTCTGGGCCTCAGTTTCCCCATCTGTGATGTGGGTATTGAACTTCATCTGGTTTCCTGAAGTGTGGTGTGAGGGAAGAATTTTTACGTAAGATGAAGAGCCATTGAGAACCCTGTACCCACAGAGCAGCAGAATTGTTCGCTTTCTGCTTCTTAGTCACTCTGTTTAGGTCAAGCAGCAAGTTTCATTCAGGTGCCATGGGGCCTCATCCCCTTTATTTATTTATTTTTAACAAAGAGAATAAGGAGGACTTGAGGCACAGCCTGTTCAACTTGTTTTCACTGCAGTTACTAGCATAGAGGTTTTTTGTTTGTTTGTTTTTCTAAAGATTTATTTATTGTTTTTGACAGAGAGATAGAGTCAGAGACAGAGAGAAGGGGGAGGGCCCAGAACAGTCTCCATAGTTGCACATCATTGCTTTTTCCACATAGTTTCATTCCACAGGTGGCAGTGGGGCTGCACAGGGCAAGAACTGGGCCAGGGTCTTGCCCAGGTGAGAACTGAACTGGGAGCACTCCCCAGTTCAGCATATGGGTCCGCACGAGCCAGGGCCGGGATTCGATCCTCGGTCCCCGGCGCTGCAAAGTAAGCGCTTAACCCACTGAGCCATCCCGGCTTCCCCAGCATAGAGGTTTTTATCCAGGTGAGTGATGTTCATTTAGGACAATAATATAAAGCAAGCTTGTCCAACCTGCAGCCCGGGCGCTGCACACAGCCCAGAATGGACTCAAACGCAGCCCAAACTCAAACGTTCCCAAGACATTGAGATTTCTTTGTGATCCTCCTCCTAGCTCACCAGCCACCGCCAGCGCCAGTGCACTCCACATGTGGCCCAACACAACCCCTCCTCTTCCAATGAGACCCAGGGAAGCCAAAAGGTTGGACACCCCTAACATTTAGGCTTAAAAGTGAATTCATTTAATGAAAGAGTATGAAATAGCTCAGAGGCAGCGGGGTTTGGTAAACCAGGGCAAATATCGCTAGATGATAATGGCCAAATAATTGCAATTCTTTGATCCTTGGGTCCAGGGTCCGCTGCGTGGCAAGGGCAGCTCTGCTCACGTTGGGGAGCAGGACTCGGAGGCCTGACCACTGTGGCTCCTGGAACTGGGCCAGCAGAGCCAGAAGGGGGTTCCCCACCCTGCTAAAGAGGTGATGGTGAGTCAACCGTAGAGTCTTGAGTAACAAGGGTGCCTGGGGCTCCCTCGGGACTAGGGAATGTGTTCCCCAAACAAGCTTGGAGGCAAATGACTCGTTGACACACAGGCTGATCCACATCCTGCGTGCATAGCACAGGACATGCTGCATATGACAGCAGTTTCCAAACAGTGCTCTGGGCAGAGGGCAGCCTCTCCTTCGTCTGAAAAGTAACCCAGGCCTGTGGGCTCCCTCCCTCTGCCTGCCTGCCCTCCCACAGCCCTCTCAGGGATCACACGAGGGGTCGTCCACGGAGTACCCCAGCCCCATCTCAAGGGATCTGCAAAGCCTTTGCCATCCAGGAGCAAACTAGCTCAGCACTACGAAGGGGCAGACAACTCAGGGACTGGCATTGCTTGAGGACATGGACCATCCATCTCTCTACCCTATGTCCCTAGCCTCCAACGCTGGGTATGCCCTGTCTATATCTACTGAATAATGGGTGTTTGGGTGGGTGGATAAGTTCAGCTGAAAGTTCTCAGAACTTTATTTCTCTATTTAAGGAGAGGAAACTTTTCATTGAAAGCATCATCCTTTTAGTCATTCAGTAGCTATTTACTAAGCACCTATCTGTCAGGTACTCTGTTAGGAGCCAGGAATAAAGAGTGAACCAAACTTGATCTCTGCCTTCAGGAAGTTCACGGTCTGGTTGGAAAATGAGCCCAGCAGCAAATGGATAACAACTAGGGAAGGATTTTAACTTCACATCACTTAGATGTAAACCACTCAGAACTTAATCTTCTTTGAAAGCAAGTGCAGACAGAAGAACAATGAGTTTAAATAAACACCTGCAATTCTGAATTTACATTGGAAGTATCAATGAATTTCATGATGGATTTTATCTTTAACACACACACTTCTTAGTTCTGCTACTAAAAGGATCTAAAAAGAATGAGTCCATTATTATCAAGCACACCTAGACCTCAGGTTATGGTCTCTAAATACCCACTAAAAGCAACTAAGGCTCCTTAGAGAAATGGCTGACTGCAGATCTAGGACAGAAAATGTACAAGATGAACCAGAAACACTGTCTTATGTCAGAAAGCAATGAAACTATCAAAGACTATCAGAGCCGTTTCAAAAAGACCCGAGTCTTCCTAAAACAAGATGATTTGAGGAACAATAATGGTAACTCCTCTTGACTGGAAATATGAAATATGTTTAAATCCATAAGTTCATAATAATATTTTTAAATTAGTTAGCTTAAGGATACTAAGGAACTAACTTATTGCTTTGAAAACTAGCAAATGAAGCAAATGAATCAAACATTTGTTCTGCATTTAAATATTTATTTTTTTATTGTTTGAGAGAAAGTGGGGGTGGGGGGGTGGGCAGAGCAGTCTCCATAGTTGTACATTATTAGTTGTGACATGGTTTCATTCCACACAGGTGGATGTGGGGTCATGCGGGGTGGGAACTGAACCTGAGTCCTCCCACATGGGAGGCACGTCCCCTTGAGCTGGAGGCCGAACCAGGGGCCTCCCACATGGGAAGCTTGCCCCAGTGAGAACAAAACTGGGGGCACACCCCAATTCAGCATATGGGTCCTCACGGGCCAGGCCCGGATTCCATCCTCAGTCCCTGGGGCTACAAAGTGAGCACTTAACTTGCTGAGCCAACCCCGCTTCCCAGTCTTCAGACTTTTTTAAGGGTAATACTCGTACAATATAATAGGTATAGCTGAAGTCCCACCTAAGGTGGTGTGGTGTGTTCTTTTCACTCATGCTTGTGTGTGTGTGTGTGTGTGTGTGTGTGTGTGTGTACATATATATATACATACACTCAAATTTAGAATCGTTTTGGGTGGATTTACATTTCACATAAATAGTATCATATCGTCAATTTCCTTTTGCAACTTGCTCTTTTCACACAACATCGTGCTTTTGAGAGTTATCCAAGTTGATACACATAGATCTAGCTCATGCATTTTAATGCCTATATACAATTTCATTATATGAAAATGCACAATTTTTTTTTTGCCCATTCCCCCATAATGAACAGGTTATTTCCAGTTATTATTGCTACTTCCAAATAACGGGCAATGAAAATCTCTGTGTATATCTTTGTATACTTGTGTAAGAGTTTCTCTAGGTATGTACATGGCAGTAGAATTACCAGGTCACAGGGTGGTATTGCTTCTACTTGACTACTGCCAAATGTTCTACATAGTGGGTGACCCAGTTATGTTCTCACAAGCAGTGTTTGATGTATTAGACAGTCCCCATCCTCATGGAAGATTCATATTATTCAATTCAAAAACTTGCCAGTCCAACGGGGATGAGTTGTTCATTTTGTTTTTGTTTTTTTAATTGTATTTCCCTGGTAACTAGTGAGATGGGGTGTTTTTCACGTTTACTGGCCATTCCTGTCCTATAAATCACCTGTTTCTGTCTGCTACCCATTTTTCTGTTTGCTTTTATGTACTAATTTGGAAGAATTTATCACATATTGCAGATACCACTACTTTGTCAGTTATAGGTATTATACTCATATTTTTCATGTTTTGTAGCTATGAGTACACAGGTGTTTTAAATCTTAATGTATTCAAATTGATCTCTTTTCATTTTTTTCATTATAGGTTTTGCTTTCTGTGTCATGTTCAATAATTGTTTCCTTCCTCAGACTAATAAGGCTGTTTTCCAATATTTTATCCTAAAAGTTGAAATTTTAATCCCACTAGCATTTGTGTATATTGTGTGAGATAGAGATCCATACCCCCCCCCCACCACCACCACCAACAACAACAACAACCAATAAAGATGGTCTATCATTCCAGAACTATTTGCTGAATAATGCTTTTCTTCACTGATGCAAAATGTCAATTAGGTCATAGTTCCATTCTCATCTCTATGGTTTATTTATGGATTCCATTCTGTTCCATTGGTCTTTTTGTCTATAGATGTAGCAAGAGCAACACATTCCTAGGACTGTAACTTTACAATAGTATTTTTTTTTTTTTTTTTTAGATTTATTTTATTGTTTTTGACAGAGACCGTGAGAGATAGAGAGAAGGGCAAGGGCCCAGAGCAGTCTCCACAGTTGCATGTCATCAATTTTCCACATGGTTTTGTCCCTTTGGACAGGAGCTGGGCAAGGCAGGAACTGGGCTGGGGACCTCCCGCATAGGAGACAGGGGCCCAACCAGAGGGGCGAGAACTGACCTGGGGGCCTCCTGCATGGGAAGCACACCCCAGTTCAGCATATGGGTCTACACAGGCCAGGGCCGGGATTTGGTCCTTGGTCCCTGGGGCTGCAAAGAGAGCGCTTTACCCACTGACCCATCCCTGCTTCTCCACAATAAGTCTTGATATCTGGAGGACAAGTCCTCCTATCTTATTCTTCTTCAAAATTATATGTCCTATTCTTGGTTCTTTGCTCTTTAGATAAATTTCAGTATTAGCTTATCAAAGTACATAGAAAACTCCAATTTGAATTTTGTGAAATACTGCATTATAAATTGCTAGAAAAGAGTTTTGTTTTTTAATGAAATTGAATTTTGTCAACAAAGAACATGGTCTTTACGGGTCTTTTAAAATTCATTTTCTTCAATAAAATTTTTTCTTGTTCTCCATAAAGTTCTTGTATAGGTTTACTTAAATGTATTCATAGGGGGAAAGCCGGGACGGCTCAGCGGGTTGAGTGCTCGCTTTGAGGCCATGAGGACCGAGGATCGAATCCCGGCTCCGGCCCAGGCAGGACCCACGTGCTGAACTGGGGAGTTCCCACAGTTCGGTTCTCTAACTGTCTCTGTCTCTGTCTCTCTCTCTAGCTGTCAAAAAGTAAAATAGAAATAAATATGCACTGAAGACAAAAAGATAATTTCTCTCTATAAATGTGAAAAGATAAAAAAAAAATGTATTCATAGGTAGTTTTTGTTGCTACTGTAAATGCATTTCATTTCTTTATATTACATTTTCTAATCAATTACTGCTTATGAATAGGACTATTTTTGGAATAAATTTTAGCAGCAACTAAACTCTTTATTTGGTTTTGCTTGTACATTTTCTAAGCAAATAGTCATATCATCTGCAAAGAGTTATAACTTTTTTCATTCCATTGTATCTTGTTTACTTATTCTTTTATTTTGTCCTATTGCTTTGGCTAGAGCCTCTAGCACTATGTTGAATAGAAGCAGTAATGAGTATTCTTGCTTTGTTGCTGACTTTACAACTGTGTTTCTAAAATTTAACTTTGATCTATTATTAGGCTAATGGTCTGGTTTAGCTTACCCATTGTCAAACTATTTTCTTTTATTCCTAGTTTGGTACTTTAAGAAAAGTCATGAATGGGTGTTGAATTTTGTAAAAAAGCCTTATCTGCTTCTTTTGGTTGGTAAAACTAAGTCTTCCAAGTGTGCTGGAAAATAATGTGTTGTTCAATAGTTGGTTGTAAGATTCTATATCTCAAGCCTCAAGCTTGTGAATTATGTTGTTCAAATCTTATCATTCTAAAATTTCTCTCAGCTCAATCTACCTGTTCCTGTTAGTGGTATCTTAAGACCTCCAGTTTCTCCTTGTAATACTGTCAATCTTTAAAAAATATTTCATTGTTTAAGAGAAAGAGAGAGAGATAGAGAAGTGGGGAGGGCCCAGAGCAGTCTCCATAGTTGTACATCATTAGTTGTGACATGGTTTCATTCCACACAGGTGGATGTGGGGCTGCATGGGGCAGAACCCAACCAGGGGCCTGCATGGGAGGCAAGAACCTTTGCCACTGGGCCATCCGGTGGTTACCAGTTGTGCTGCAGTTCTTCAGCATATGGGTTTGCAAGGGCCAGGCCTGGGAATCAAGTCCTGGACCATGCAATTGTGAGGCAAGTGCTCAACCTCTGAGCTATACCTACATACCCCATCAATTTTTGCTTTCTGTAGTTTTTGTACATTTTTTTGTGTTTAGGAGCTTCTCACTCTGCCTTTTAAGATCTTTTATTAATGGCATTTGATTCCTTTTCAAGGTCAGCATGTAAAATTGTTTTATTTTAATTTTGTCCAACATATCTGTCTGTCCACATGGTTAAAGGGAATCCTTATCAGCTTTCTGTTTTATTTGCCAGAATTGGAGATTCCAGACCTGATTTTCAAATCTTATAACCTATTGTCGGCAAACACTTGCACAGGGCAGCTTTCATCTGTGATATCCAGGAAAGACAAGACCGGTCCCATCCCGCTTTTCCTTCTGGCCTCAGCAGTCCAGGAGGTACCAAGGGCCCACCCTGGAGCCAGCTGTGCCCTGGGATCTGTCTAGAAGGGAGCTCAGGGTCAGGGTCAGAGTGAGCACACCACAGAGCTGTCTGGGCATTGACAGGTTTCCCTAATGGATGTCAGGAAGGCCTAAGCTAGTCAGGGGACCTTCTATCCCGTGACTTTCTCTCCTGTGCTCTTTATCTCAAGATCACTGATCTCTTCCTCCACCTATGGGATCTGTTTTTTCCAAACTTCTGAGCCAGTCCTAATGATTCAGCCAGTCCACCATCCAATTATCCATCCATCCATCCATCCATAGCAATGTTACACAAACACTATGTTATGACCTTGAACAAATTGAACTTCAGATCTCCCATCTATAAAATGAGCAAAATATTAATAATAGCATTGATTTCATAGGGCAGTTATGAGAATGGAATTAGACAATATTTATGAAGCACTGACACATACTAAGTACTCTAGTAATATTAGCTACTATATTCATCACACACTCACTGATTCATTCAACTAACATTTCTTGAGCACCTACTATGTGCTAAGCCCTAGAGATACAAGACCCAGTTTCTGCTCTTGGAGCTCACTGTCTGGTGGAAATCAGGAGTGAGGATGATATCATTGAACTTATAGTCACAATATACCATGCTTAGTATATGCTTAGAGATCTGGCAGAGGACATTCCAAGAGCACAAAGGACATACAATCAATTCAGATAAGAGTAGGTAGGGTCAGGAAAGACTTCCTGGAAGAGGTGACACCAAAGTTCAGTTCTAAAGAATGAACAGGGGTTCAAAAGAGGATACAGGGCATTCCTGGTTGAAAGAGAAGCATATACAAAACCTAAAATCAGAAAGCACTATTTTTCAGGGCATTGCAAGTATGTGTGACTGGTGTGTACAAGGGCTGACAATTAAGTTTACAAATTTATCCTAGAAAAAGTGCTGCATACCTCATTGCTAAATATCACTATGGTCACCTTCAAAGTACTCCCCTTGGAAAGTTACGCAGTGATGCCAGCACCTAGTCCACCCTTCAAAGCAATTTTGGAACTCTCTTTCTGGAATGGCCATCAGAGCCATTATCATATTACCCTTGATGTCCTGACTGTCATCAAAATGTCATTCTTTCAATATTTCCTTTATCTTCAGGTAAAGAAAAAAGTCAGTGGGGGCCACATCAGGTGAGTAGGTAGGGTGTTCCAGTACAGTGATTTGTTGACTGGCTAAAAACTCCCTCACAGACAGTGCCATGTGAGTTGGTACGCTGTCATGATGCAAGAGCCATGCGTTGTTGGTGAAAAGTTCAGGTTGTTTTCATCTCGCTTTTTCTCGCAGCCTTTTCAGCACTTCCAGATAGTCAGCTCAGTTGACTGTCCAGTTGGTACAAATTCATCATGAACAATCCCTCTGATACCAAAAAAGGTGAGCAACGTCATTTTGACTCTTGATTTGGACTGATGGAACTTTTCTGGTTGTGGAGAATTGGCTGATTTCCATTCTGCCTTTTGACCCTTTGTTTTAGGGTCATATTGATACTCCCATGTTTCCTCACCAATGATAATACTGGCCAAAACATTGTCTTGCCTCTCGAAAAGGTCTTGGCAAACTCAAGCTCTGACATTCTTGCAACAGCGCACAAGAACACCCAATAACAATCATGAATGCCACTCAGCAAGACACCACCACGTGTCTACGCAAACGCAGCTGGGAGACACTGACAGACCACAGTTAGGAAACCTTACCGAGTTGTTTGTGCAGCGCTGCCAACATAAGCACAGTGGCAAGTTCAGGAACTTTATGGTCAGACCTCGTTACAGTGAACTGAGAGGAGGTGAGGGCTGACTCTAGAGGTGCAGGGCCCAGGCCTGGGGATGAGCTAAGAAGTTGAGACACTGCTATGCAGAGAGCCAGTGAGGCTGCAAGCAGGAGTGAGGAGGCCAGAGGTGCCATTTACGAAGGTACCGCCTGAGTACACTGGGAGATTAGGAGCGTATCACCCAGAGAAGAGACGGACCATGTCCAACGACCCAGTGCTGTTGGGGACTTAGAGCCCTGGAGGTCATCACTGGCATTCTCTCAGCCCCTGAAATGCAGCCCACTCCCAACTTCTCCTCCCCACCCTCCTGCCCCTCCTGGCCCTGGTGGAGCCCTGGCCTCTGCCCAGGTCCCTCCTGTTTCACCAGCCTGCTCAGCCCAGACTCCTTGTCTGGCTCCTGCACTGGAGACTGGCAGGGAAAGGCAGCAGGAACAGGACTTGAGTCAGCTGAGCAGAAGCCAGAGCAGGGAGGAGAGCCACAGGGGTTCAGTGTAAGGGCAGGGTGCAGGGCAGGGTCCTTCCCTCTTACCCGGGCCTCAGCACATGCTGTTGTTCCTCCTCCTGGAACACTTTCCCCCACCCCCATTTGGCTCAACAGCTCCCCATTCTTCTTGTCTCTGTTTAGCTCACGCCTTCCAAGAACCCTTGCTCAGACCCTCTTGGTCCAGGCTAACATCTCAGCTATGTGCTGGGACATCTGGTTTGTGCCGTCATTTATCTCATGGAGTAGAGATTGTCAGTTGATATAACTGTTCCTCCCAGCTGGTTGAGAGCTCTGTGAGGTCAGGCATTGTTTCTTTGGTCTTTGTAACCCAGCCCCTAGAACCATGCCTGGCACGTTAGTTTCACTACTTGAACACTGACTAGCTGACGGGTACATGGGATGGCTGGATAGATGGGTGGTGGGTGAATAGATGACGTGATGGATGGGTAAGTGGATGGGTCTCTGGAAGCATAGGCAAGATGGGTGAGTGAGTTCTAGGATGTTCACAAGGCAGCAGGCTGTTTTCCATGAGGAACTTTCTTGCCAATCCTATAGGAGAAAGGGCAGGAGGCCGCACACCCTGGATTCTAATCCTCCAAACATCATGAGTCCTATCCACTGCGGTAGCTACCTCCTGGCTCTTCCCACCCCTCCACCCAGACTAGGGGTTTAGGGGAGAGGGAGGTGTCATCTCAGCTCAGGCTGTGTGATTTATGGTAAATCACCTGACCTTTCTGGGTTTTAATTGTCCCATTTATCAAATCGTGGGCTCAGTATAGATATCTCATCAAATACAAAAGGCACAATTTTGGTGTAATGTTTAAAAATGTTTCATGGGGATCAGAAGAATACATTCTATATTCTCTCTCTCTCTCACTCACACACACACACGCACGCATCAAGTGGTGCCTAACCATGCAAATAAAGGTTGATCAGGTTTGCTGGCTACACTTTACATTAAAAATAATGCTCATTTTTAAATATACTGTGTTCCTGAAAAATCACTGACATCCCATCAGCACGGGCTATTGGCCGGTTTTAACATTTAGCCTCCTTGCTAAGGACCCTTCTAGCTCCAGCATCCACAGCTATCTTTCCATACCTTCCCACAGACCCTAGAAGGTAGGCTAGTCACTACCTGGGCTGGGCTTGAAGCTGACTAGGGGCAGGGAACAGGGATGTGCAGGCAGACAAGCCGGAAGTGGCCTGGTCAGCTGTTATTAAGAATGACCTGGACACTTGTACATAATCCAATGTGAACCCAAACTATGTAAGCTTCCTCCTGACATCCACGCCCTCTCCGTCTGTCTAATCAGATCTCCTTGGAGCAAAGGTAGCACAAGTGCTCCAAAGACCTGCAGAAGTTACTTCCCTTCTCTGGGCTCCAGTTCAGAGCAGCTGGATGCCCCACTCGCCTAAGAACTAGGATAACCTCAGCTGGTGAAAGCTGTTCACCAGGTTGCCAGGGCCCAGTTTCGTGCGCTGCACTAGTCTAGCTGGGCAGACAGACAAGCTAACAGGACGGTGCAAATGCTAACTGGTATGAACCTGGATTTTTGCATGAGAGGAAAAGAAGTTAGGGGCAACTTTTTAAAGGGCTAGATGATGATATCAAGACCTTCTGCCACCTTGTTGGAGGGGGCAATCTGAGAGAATTAAGGATGGAAGTGGATTGTTTACCAGGAGTGGGCCCTCCCCAGAGGCTTGAAAGGAGACTTTGCACGAGCTTAAAGTGCCATCAAATCACCAGATTATTAAAATGCCGTTTTGCTTCTACAGGGCGGAGTGGGGGCTGAGATGCTGAATCTCTCGGGAGCCAAATGGGAAGCACTGGAGGGGGGTGATGGGTGGGGACAAAGCCAGGTGGCATGCAGTGTGAGATCAGCATGGTGAGGTCCTAAGAGGACAGTGGCAATGAGGACAGGCAGGAATCGGCTGAGGCTCAAGGCTGTATCCCCAACACAACATGTACAGGTCAAATGAAGGGTCTGTGTTCTCTCCTCTCCCTTGACTGACTTCTGTAGCAAGGAGTGAATCTTCATCTCATCACCCTTAATGGTGCCCTGGAAATAGTCTTTCAGAGATTGCCTCACCACCCTTCTCAGAAATGGGAATGACATTGGCTTTCACTCTCAGTAGGACACGCTTTTACTGATACAGGTTTCCCTTGTCCACCCTCTGGGCCTCCAAACTCCAAGTCCAATCTTGTCTTGGCACTGGTGGCAACTCCAGGCACACAGAATTTCCTAGCCAGAGCCTGCCATCTGGACCTCTAGCCCTCTGCTACAATATGTGGACGTGAAACCAGTGAGAAGTGGCCCAAAGGGGCGCTGTTTTACTAACATGTCAAGCAACAAATGTAAGGTGAACTGTAACCTCCAGTGTCCCTCCTGCTTGAAGCATCTTCCATACGTCTGAGAACACCAATGATGTGTGCAGTCCAGCTGTCCTTCCCAGGCTTAGAACTATGACTGTTTTACTGATTTTCATTTAACTTTAACGTTAAACTCCTTCTCTTGCATGAAATGACATGTTGACTTGTAACTGACGGCACGAGCTGGAAACCATTCTAGGACGGGGAGAACAGACCCGAGAGCCTGGGAAGCGGTCTGGCCCCTTCTGCAAAGCCCTCCTCCTGAAGCCTTCAAGATACACCTTTGTGACCTAGGAACTGAGACCCAATCTCTCACCCCATAACTACATCTGTTCAGCTTAAAAAACAATGCAGGTGTTCAGGGTCCAGATGTTGATATTCTGCAATTTCACTTATTCACATTTTTTTTCCCAAAAAGTTTTGCATTGACTGTTGTCTAAGACTTTGGTGTTAAGCCACAGCCCCTCCCCGTGGGGAACCTGTTGCCCATCTGGCCCGAGGAACTCCCAGCTCCCACCCACCCCACCACTCCCTGGGGCTTAGACAGAGGCCCGGGGTATATGATGCAGACTCCCCTTCACTGTGCCGCACAATTGAACTTGGATGCAGGGCGCAGCGTGGGAAGCGTTATGCCACTTGAAGAGCTCATGTCTACGCCGACAAAGACGGCCCAGGACCCCGGATGTGAGGGTGGCGGTGGCCCCAGCCCTCTTAGGGGATGCCTGACAAACTGTGAGGGGTAGGTAATCAAAACGCAACAATCCAGCCAACCTTTAAATAGTAACTTTTAAAAATATAAAAACAGCTCATTACAATGACTTTTCATTTTCTTTTTTCCTCAGGAATCAACTTTCTTCTACCCTCACCCTCCCTGTGGCTACAGCGTTAACCAGAGTGGCAGATGAACATGAGAGAGACTGAGGTAGTCTCTCCCTCGACCTCAGAAAGGTACAGGGTGCCTGGCTAGTCTCCGTGGCCTCCGTGTCACGTCAGGGGGCAGCCGGCCCAGGAATGAGATTGACGGAAGCCGGCCAGCTTTTATTGGGGCCCCTCCTTCTTTCTCACCAGACAGAAGCACGCATTATAAAATAAGCCATAAAAATGCAGTATAAAAATTATCTTCCATATGCTACATCCATGGAGAGCCCACCACCAGAACTCAACGGCCTTTCGCTTTTCCTTAAAAGAAAAAAAAAAAAGACCCAAAGAAAAAGAAAAACAAAAATCCTAATACCTCAGAACATTTTGGTAACAAAAAGTGGTATGTGCAGGAGACAATACTCTCCATGTAACCTGTTTGGGCTCAAGAGAGCAATGGAAAGCTGTAAGAAGTCACCAGTGTGCCAGGACCGATGCCCCCTACCCCCACCCCACCGCCAGGCCCCCTCAGCCACTGCCCTGCCAGGTGGGGAGGGGGAGAGGACCCTTTCAGACTCAACCCTGCAGGTGAAATACCTTTTCCCCCTCTGTGGAGAGAGGAAGAGGAAGGGGTCACAGGCAGAAATGGGGAGAAGGCATTTTATAAAAGGACATGACTTCTAATTTTTATTCAAATTAGAAAAAAAAAAAAAAAAAAAAGCACCCACAACAGTTGCTATTTTCTTCTCCGGTAGCTCCCTGAGCTGAGTTGCTATGCTTTCCTCTAACTTTCTGTCCTTTCCAGGTGGGGTCTGCAGAGTAAGAAGGGCCAGAAAGAGAATCCCTCTGAACTCCAGTTCTCAATGTGATGACCAAGTATGCACCACAGAGAGGAGGAGGCCAGGCGAGGAGAGGTGAGTGAACAAGAGTCAGACCCCTGGGGAGACAGACAGAGTGCAGGCCACAGAAAAATCCAACTGTCCCTGCTGCCCTCCTCCGCCCTGGCTGGCCTGGCTCAAGCACTGTCCTCCTGTCCTGTGTGCTGTGGATCTGGACCAGCCTGGGACAAGCCCCAAGTTCGCCTGGAAGCACGCTCACTCCAGGGGCTCGCTCACTCCAGGGGCTCGAGGCTCAGGCTGGTTACCAGCTGCACTCCCTCCACCCTGGAATTTCTCTCCCCATTCCTCCCCCTCTCCATTTTGCTTCCCCTCCCTGCTTCCCTTTCCCAGATAAGAAACAAAGAAAAAAAAAGAAAGAAAAAGAAAAAAAAAGCCACCACCACCAGTGGAGGACAAGTACAGCAGGCGCAATACACGGCTAGCGTTTCCGGTGGGAAGGAGCCTCCTCCCCGCTGCCCAGTCTGAGACAGGAGTCCGTTATTTACATTTTTCACAAATCCTGTGCGCTGCACAAGTGAGAAAACGAGAGCCCCCCCTCCCAGCACAGACATGCACTCCAGTGTCCCCGACCCCAGACAGGCGGGCAGGTCGAAAGGGGGAGGACAGAGAGATGCAGGAGGACGTCTGCGGGGAGCTGGGGCCACGAGCCTCCACATAAATCTATTTGTAGCATCTGCCAGGGTGGTGGAGGGGGATGGGGAGGAGGAGGCAGCGGAGGAGAGAGATCCCACAGAGTCTGAGAGGCATCCATCTGTGCCCCCGAGTCCCGAGGTAATGGCTCCGCCACAGTGTAGTCCTGAAACGCATGGCTGCTCGCCCCGCCTTGCCATCCTCGGGGCCCCTCCCCGGGGGTATCCGTCACAGCCAAGTCTGTTCCTCCTGGAGCCTGACAGCCCCGTCAGAGTCCTTGCTTAGTAGATGACCTCATAAACCGTGGCCTTCTTGTCACCGGAGCCTGTTACAATATATTTGTCATCCGCCGAAATGTCACAACTCAAGACAGACGAGGATTCCTTGGACTGGAGGAAGAGAGGCAGGAAGGTGCAGGGAGGAGAAAGGACAGGAATCACTTTCTGGGCACTCCACACCACTCTGCGCTCTGAATGTGACCGTCCTGCCCTGCCCCGCCCCGGAGTGTGCAGAACTACGCATGCCCCTTCCGCCCAATTTCCACAAGAGCTCCCTCCCAGGACCGCGCTGTAGGGTCAGAACAGAACGCCTCAGCAGGAGCTTCTCTTCTGAGTTCACCAACGGAAGCAGTACTTCTGAGCTGTGAGCAGGCCAGAGTTAAGGAAAGTACTTGCACTCCCGTTCTGAGGCCTACAGTGTCTGTCACTAGGGACTCTGAAAGTGACCTGTGTGACACACCAGATGCCAGACATTTCAGGCACGGATACAGAAGGTGGCTTGCTGGCTGTGAGAATGTGGGTGCGTGTGTGTGTACGTATATGTGACTCTCTCAGTCTCTAAGATGTCCCCCAGATCTTGGAAGATCATTGTCGCTTCTTTCCTACCTCTTCCCAGATCCCTCTCCTGCCCTACCTCTCCTTACACTGAAGAACTGACAGGAAGTATGAACTCACTTGAACATCAGGTAACTGTGCTCTGAAAACAGCTGCCCTGTTGGCACCCCTTGCCCAGCACACCTGCTGAGTTCCCAGCATCGGCTAGAGCCAAGAACAACCTTTCCCTGACCCCTCTTTGCTCTAGAAATCCTACAAGAGGCCCTGCCTAAAGCCCTCACCCTGAGGGGGTCAGATGCTATCAGCCGCAGCGTGTGTCCTGCAGATGTGCCCAGGTCCTGCTTCCTGGAGAACCCATCTCAGGGGTGGGAAGGCGCCGTCTCACCTCCCACTCTCCCATTCCCACGGCCAGGCCCCGATGCTGGGAAGAACCAAGCGGGGTGCGGGGAGGGGGGCTGGTACCTGAAATATGCTGGCTCCATACGGTGTCCTCCAGGCGTTGAGAAGGTTATCTTTCCCAGTGCTCACAAACCACTTGCCTGTAGGCAGAAGGCAAGGAAGTGTCAGACTGTGGCTGCTACCCTGTACAGCAGGGGTGTCTAACCTTGTGGCTTCCCTGGGCCCCACTGCAAGAATGGTCTTGGGCCACACATAAAGCACACTGACACTAATGATGACTGATGAGCTAAAAGAATTGCAAAAAAATGTCATGTTTTAAGAAAGCTTCGAACTTGTGTTGGGCCGCACTCAAAGCCGTCCTGGGCCACGTGCAGCCTGTGGGCCACGGGTCAGACAAGCTGCTCCCAAGCAAGACCTGGCCCAGAGGTGGCTGGCTGCCATGGAAACATGGTACGAGTGTTAGCCAGTGCTTGCAAGAGGCATTTTGGAAGCGAGACATGTAACCAACACATGGACACCCAGAGAACACTGTTCTCTGCAATCAAGCGGGGGAGGGAGAAGTGCTGGGTCAGAAAAAGGCAGGATTTGCAGTTAATCGCAGCAATTACAACTTCCCCAAAAGGTTCTTTTTAAAGCCACTCAGGTCAGCTGACTCATCTCATTTCTATGGGAAGATGGCAGCCATGTATTATAGCAAAGCCCTGTGTTGCAGACAGCACCGGGGACGGCTGGGCTCTGCCTGCATTGACAAACTATGCTCCCCAAAGCCACGGGGTGGGCGCTGTGCTATCCCCAGGCCACAGGGAAAGGCCCACTGCAGCCACAGAGGGTATGCGCATCCCAGGCTGTGCAGCCAGTTGTGGAAGAGCAGATGGTTCAACCCAGGGCTTGCAGCCTTAACGCCTGCAGTTTTAACTGCCTGGAGGAGCGGCCGCTGGGAGGGACTCCCACAGCCCACAAGCGCTGTTCGTTCGCCCCAGGCCAGCAGACTGGCCCTGGCCTAGGGTCAGGACAGCCCAGCACCTTGTGGCAGTTACCTGCGTTCTAGGGACAAGGATGGGGTATGGGGTACACTGCTCGGGGTCAGGAGGCCTGGCTCATGACAGGGCTCTGCTCCTGCTGGAAGCCTGGGGCCCCTCATCTGTCCACAGGCCAGGCTGCCCGGCTCCCGCGCCCCGTGCTCACCGCAGTAGGCGAACTTGAGGGACAGCACGCAGCTCTCGTGCAGGTGCAGCTGGTACTTGTCCGGCTTCGTGTGGTGTAGCACCTCCACGTTGCTGCTCTCCATGCCCACTGCCAGCCACTCCCCGGTGGGGCAGTAGCCCAGTGAGAAGATCTAAAGGGTGGGGGGAGCTCAGCCACCTCTGTCTTCCAGCGGAGCTCCCACTGCCTCCCCGCCTGCCATTTGCAAAGCCAAGTCCCCTCCTCTCCCACAGCGCAACCGCTCAGGGACATGGGATGTCACTTTTCACCCCCATTTTATAGGTGAGAAACCGGAGGCTCAGAAAGTGAAGTGGGAGAGCCACAATTCACACTCAAGAGGTGGCAGATATTTTACTCTCAAAGTTACTCCCTGTTTCTGACGTTTGCCTTTCCTTAAGAAAAAAAGGCAAGTAAAACACTCAGATATTAAATAATAAACTATTAAAATGAGCAATGAAAGCAACAAAAAATCATAGCACTTAGTCTTTACAGAACGCTCCCTATGAATCAAGACTTACGGCTGAGGCTTTTTCTCTTTTCTAATGGCTGAAACGTTTAGAGGCTTAACAGCTGAGGTGCTCACACCAGACCTAGGAGGGAGCCAAACTGCTCCAAAGTGGAGGAGCTAGGACCCAGCTTTGAGCCATGGGGTCATGTATGTCCAAGTCTAAGTCCTTGTAGACTCTATTTCATTGCAGCTTTCTCCAGATAGCCTTCCCAGATGGCTCAGGTTGGCCTCAGGTCCATTTGCAAAGCCCACCCATGAGAGCCCCTTCATCGCGACCGGGCCGACCCACTGGGCCCCCAGGAGGGAAGGAAGCACGCTCACTGGGGACGGGGAGTCTCCGAGGCTCACCTGGGAGGTGAAGTCATGCTGCTGCAACTGCCGGCCCTCCCGCAGGTCCCAGGAGCGCACAGTGTTGTCCAGGCCCCCGGTCCACAGCTTGGTGCCGTCATGGGAGATGTCTATGCAGCTGGCCCCGTCCGTGTGGCCCTGGAACTGCCTATGAAGGCCAAGCAGCAAGGAGGGGTAAGCCAGGGGATTGGGGGTCGGGGGAGATGCATAACAAGGGACCTCCCTTGGTGGACAGTCGTGCCTCCTCCATGAACATTCTTAATCCCTCTCCTTACCCGTGTGACTGGGGGCTGAGGCCATATAAAGTCGAACGGTACTGTGACAAGGACAGCCAAGGTCATAAGGTGACCAGATTTTAACACTGGTAAAGCGGGACACCATTGACCGGGGAGGAGGGGGTTCTTGATTAAAAATGTGGTCTATCTCCCGCCGTTCCCTAGCTTGTTGTGCATTCTTTCCAAAAATCGGGACTTTTTTAAAGCGCCGCGGGGACGCGTGACAAATTGTTAAAAATCGGGACTGTCCCGCCAAAAGCGGGACGTCTGGTCACCTTGGCCACGGAGTACCGAGAGCTGACTCTGGGTCAGCCCTGCTGCCACCGCACTGCCTCACTCTTATGGAAGGTGCTGCACGGAGCCCGCCCCACACAGGGGAAACTGGGACTCAGGGTTAGGTGCCCAGCACAAGGTCACCTGACGAGCGTCTGGTTGTGCAGGTCCCACACAGCGATGTTCCCATCGCTGCAGCAGGAAAAGCAGACTTTGGCGTCGGGGCTGATGGCTAGGGCGTAGCAGGCAGGGGCCGAGGACGTCAGCTCAGCCTTGATGCGGGGCGTGGGTGAGGCCAGGTCCCAGATGGTGAGCGTGCTGGCCTCGCCGCCTACAATGAGTGTGCGCCCGTCCGGCAGCAGCTTGCAGGAGCGGATGTAGTTGTCCCTATTCTGGAGGGAGAAGGGGCAGTGTTGAGAGCTGCCCACCTCCCTGCCAAGGGGAGTCCCGTCCGGTGGCCCTCGACACCCCTGCTAACATCCTGCCCTTGTTCCTGGCAGCTGCCAGGCTGTTCCCGCTGCTCGTTCACAACCCTTCATTTGCATGCATTTTCTCACAAACCCTAGCCAGTCAGTTATCATCTCCACTTAGATAGTAAAATGGGCTCAGAGAGGTGAGCCAGCTTGCCCCAAATCACCCAGCCAATACAGGGTTGAGCCAAGCCAGGCTGACAGGGCTCTTGCGGGCCCAGGCTACCCCACTCTCTCACGCCAGCGAGCGGAGGTACCTGCAGCCCCGGGACCCTCACCAGGCAGTCCAGCTGGGAGATTGGGCTCTTGCTGCCAGGCTGGCTGATGTCCCAGATCTTCACGCAGCCCTTGCCACCCGTGTAGACGTGCCGCGTCGGGTTGCTGATGGTCACGGCACAAACCACCTCCCCGTGGCTGAGGGTGTTGATCTGCCGGGCATGCCTGGGGATGCCGGGGCCTGCCAGGGCATCATGGGGGAAGGGCACGGGCTGCATCTGCCCATCAGCGCTCACGTGGAAAGAGTACGCTCTGAAAGGGCGAGAGCCGTCACTTCTCATGCCCCCAAGTCCTCCCCCAGCTCCCACATGTTCTGCCTAGTTTCACGGGTGCCACCCCCCAAATCTCAGGGGACCTGGTAATCCCAACTTCTCTGGCCAGGCTCCACTAGGGTGGGGACCGCTTCAGGTGCCAGCCTTGACTTCTGCTCCTTACACGTCCTTGCTACAAAGCAGATCACCACCCCCACCTCTGCTTGGGGAAGACCTCTCCCACCATCTGCAACACCCGTAACACACCAACCCTGGGAAGGACCCAAGAGAATGCCATCCCATCCTTCAGGGGCCACTGATGTGGAAGAGGCGGGATCCTGCCTGTGCCCCCAATGAATTGTAGCTACAGCAGAGCCAGGAGGGAAGCCGGTGCGGTGTGCCTGCTATGTCAGGTGACAGGCGCCAGCTGGGGGCATTTCAAGTAGGTAAAACCCAAAGGAACTCTAGGATAACCATGTCATTTGGTTAGGTCACCCCTATGTCTAACATGTCCCTTCTCTCTCAAAGCCCAGTGACCATGCCCTCAAACCCCACTCAGGTCCCCTTTTACAGGGAGCCCATGGCTTATCAGGTAGGGGGCCACCAGGTGGTTGTTTCCTAGGGTTGCAGCCTGGTCTATAACCTCAGGCACCTTCTCAAGGGGAGGTCCACCAGAGCATGGGGCGGGGCTTGGGCGTGGGTTGGGTGCTCTCCCCAGCCCACCCCAGGAACATGCAGTAGGTAAGGCCAGAGCTTACGGTTTTCCGCCAGGAATGGAGGCAAGGCTTGAGGGCAGGCCTGTGGCCCGCATAGGGGGGTGAGGGTCAAAACCAACCTGTAAGGCGAGATAAGGCCAGGCCTTAGTGAGGAATACACCATAGATTCCCCCCACCCTGGTCTCCTCCCTCTGCCTCTGGCTGGGTCCTGCCTGCATAACCCTGCTTCTCCAGAACCTGGGAGAGACAAGCCACGCAGAGCAGAGCCTCCTGTTTCAAAGGAAATGCAGCCCAGGAGGGCCAAGTGCCTTGTCCAGGACAGTGGCAGGGATGAGGTGACAGTCTGGACCTCCTAACCCTACACCAGTATCTTCTACCTGCCCCACTTCTCCCTGCTCCGTAAGGCAGACGGGCCCCGCCCCACTTTAGCCGCTCGCCAGTGTCCCCGTGGGCTCGTCACGTGGAGAGGAGGCCAGCCCAGGTCCAGGAGGTAAAGAGAGAACTGTCTCCGGAAAAAAAGCCCCTCTCTCTACCAATCCAACCTGGACTGCTCCTCAGGACTAGCAGTCCTTGGCATAATACACAGCCCCATCTGCCAGAGCCCTGCTCCACAAAAGTCACCCGCCTTTCTGTGGAATCCCATCCCCGGGGAGCTCAGACAGACCAGGATCAGCCCACTTCCCAGATGGGAAGGGGCAGCCGGGGAGCCCGCATCATAGGAAGCCCATAGTGACTAATGGGCTAGCAGGTCTGCTGGTCCCCAACTACTATATGTTTTTACTTGTTTCTAGTGAATACTCTATCTCAAAAGCAGCTGCCGGGTCCGTCCCCCTAACCCTCGCTAGCTCCCCAATCCCCCCCAAAAGGAGCCAAAAAGTCTACGTACAGCTCCAAAGCTCACCATTGGCGATCGGCCATAGGCGGCGGCGGCGGCGGCACTCATCTGGGGCGGGATGTTGTGGAGGCTGGCGTAGGCGCTGGGGCTGGTGAGGGAACCGTTCATCTCGTGGTGGCTCATCATGGCAAAGGGTGCCGCGTAGGAGCTAGTGATGGAGATGGGTGTGCGCAGGGCCGAGGCTGCAAGGAGGCGGGTGTCAGTGGGAAGGGGCCCACCGTTCCTGCCGGGACAGAGCCCAGGCCACCAGGCCACGTCCCTGCCCGCAGCAACCCTTCCCATTCTACAGCTGCCTGCTGCAGGCAGTCCTTCCACGCTGAACCCACCTAACTGGGATACCCATATCTTCACAGCCCAGGAAGGTTCGAGTTGAGAGACGTGCCCTCCTTATTTTTTATGAAGCAGGTCACAAAGCCCAAAGAAAGGGGTTGGGGGAAGCCAGGATGGCTCAGTGGGTTAAGCGCTCGCTTTGCAGACCCAGGGACCAAGGATCGAATCCTGGCCCCAGCCCCGGCCCATGTGGACCCATATGCTGGACTGGGGAGTGCCCCCAGTTCAGTTCTCACTGGGGTGAGACCCCAGCCCAGTTCCTGCCCTGTGCAGCCCCGCGCCCACCTGTGGAATGAAACTATGGAAAAACCAATGATGTGCAACTATGGAGACTGTTCTGGGACCTCCCCCTTCTCTGTCTCTGTATCTCTCTCTCTCTCTGTCAAAAACAGTAAAAATAAATCTTTAAAAAGAAAGGGGTTGTTCAGGCCTCACAGGACTAATGGTAGAGGCAGGAACATCCCATGGGTGTCCTGACCTCCTTCCTTCCACACGTCTAGTCCAGCAGGGACCCCAGGAAGCCCTGCCATCAGTGACGAAACACCAGGCACCTATCTCTTCCTCACAGCTCGCTGACCATGAAGTTGAAGGCAGGCCCTGAGCAGCCCCAGCCCAGCCCTGAGCAGACTCCATCCCCACCCCACCCAAACACAGGCGGCCGGCCCCGTTGTGCCTACCCATTATACCTATCGGGTCCATGCCTGGAGGTTTGCCCGGCATTGACCGAAGCCCTGGGGTTGTGCTGGTGCCTGGAGTTGGGGCATCATTCCTCGGAGTTGGCGTGTTGGACTTGAGCCCAGGGGTAGAGGATTTGTCATTCTGAAAGGGGAAGATGCAGAGACCAAGGGAAGCCATGACGATTCCTTTCTCCCAGGAGCTGGGTACTCGGAGCTGGGGACGATGCCCAGTGCTGGTCACTGAATGAAGCATGGGGCCAGCCCCAGTCCCAGTTCTGAATCTTCTGCCCCACACCCCCATAATTCTCACCCAACCTTGTTTGGCAGGGACTATGGTGACTGCTCCCATTTTTATAGGTGCAGCAACCACGGCTTAGAAACACTCACAAGCTAACCCCAGCCAGTTGAGTGAAAAAGCCAACACTTGACCTGGGCCAAAGTACACTCCACATTCTTTCTCTTCCACCTCTCTGCCCTCCAGTTAGCACCACTACAGCTCCAGTCCCTTTTCCAGAGCCTTTTCCTCTGGCTCCCCCACCCCCACTCCCCAGCCCTGTGTGCCAAGACCAGACCCCACATACATGACCAAGGTCTTTGGTCTTGGAAGAAGGGGTGCTGCTGGAGGAGGCCACCGAGGCAGGGCTGGTGGGGGCGTCCTTCTTCAGGCCACGGGTCTTATCCAGCCCATTTTCAGGAGGGGAGTGTGCCGGGCTGACCCGGGGCGTCGCTGGGTCCTGAGAACACAAGTGATGCACAGATGGGCTCCAAGCAATAGCCAGCCTAGAGCCTCTCCTGTTCTGGGGTAGACAGGAAGTGGGACAGGAGCTAGGGAAAGGAGCCTGGCTGAAAGAGACAGAGGAGGAGTGACTAGTTCCTAATGATCTAGTCTGACTCACTTATCCTCCAAACGGGGAGACTGGGGCCTAGGTGGGGATGGGCCGGCCGGCCCAAGATCAAACACAAGTTCCGGACTCAAATCTGGGCAGCTGGGCCTCTTTGCTTTGGGTAAATCTGCTGAAGCTGCTCCTTCCCTGCTGAGGCTGACCCCAAGGGGTCACAACCCCGACCGCAAGACCCAAGGTGGTGGGCAGAACACAGCTGACCTGAACGATGGCAGGGAACAAAAGCTGGCCCTCCCCTGGGACCTCTGGGAGTCTATCTCTGGGGAACTGTCCTAGAAACCCCCCAGTGCCCACGCATGCCCAGCTACCATGCAGCAAAGCCCGCCTTGCTCCTTCCCACCAGCCTCATGTCCCAACTCCAGAGGCCGCACTGCCCTGCTCAGTCCTGTCCGTGTACTGGCCAAGGCATAGCAGCCTCCCACCCAGGAGAGGAACACCCCCAAAGACCCTCAAACCCAGAGGCGCCCTGAAACCTGGGCCTGCCCTTACCTCGTTGGAAACATCCACCACCAGATCATCACTCTTGTCACCATCACTGTCCTGCAATCGAGAGCGGTCTATAAGGGGCCACCCCCTCCCCACCACAGACGGAGCACAAACCACCCCCACCGTTTCCACCAGCCAGAACCTGAACCTGGGCCAAACCCTGAGGGCCACACTCTGTCCTCTGGGCCCCCCTCCTCGGCTGCTCCTGAGCCCAGGCCCCCCGGCTCTGGGGTCACTGCCCCACACCCACTGGCAGTCTCGCCTGCCCTAGTGTGTTTCCAAGCCCCTTTCACATGTCTCTGGAGCCAGATACCTCTTTCCAGTGGGTTTTCTATCTGCCATCACTTACAAGGAAGTGAAACAGTCTTGCTTCACCATTTCACACTCTCTGTGGGAGGGGAGATTGGCCTTGTCGCCCAGAAATGCAGCTGAGGCCTCAGCTGTGCAGCATGTCCAAAGGCACAGAGCAGCCAAGTTGCTGAAAGGGGCTTGGCGCAAGACCACCCGGTCCCAGCACAGCTTGGCTCCTCCCTGCCCCAGCTCTCACCCCTGCGCAGCCTGCAGGGCAGACACCATGACCACACTGCACGGTCAATGTGTGGGGCCCCAGAGAGGGTCCCCTGGAGCAGACTGGGCATTCTGGGAGGGCTGCGATGGCAGCCAGGGCTGGTGGCTTCACCTCCGTGGTGGGCCGCCTCTCCTGCCCCCATCTGTGTCTCTCTGACCTACTCACAACTCAGCTCCTGTGGGTTCTCCCACGCACCAGGCCATGTCCCACCACCCACGCCCTCAGACGTACGTATCGGCTCAGGCTGTCCTTCTCCTCGGCTTTCCGCTTCTTGGCTTCCATGCTGTAGTCTGCAGAGCCCCGGTGCTTCTCACTGGCCCGGAGGCTTTCCGAGGGTGACACTGAATTATTCTGGGAGCAAGAAGGAGATTCCATGTGAGCATTTAACACACATGCAGTCACAGCTAAGTGCAGTGATTCTGGAGGTCGGCGGAGGTTGTCCCGAGTGTCCTGCAGGTCATGGTTCCACTAGTGCATCACCAAGGAAAGCATTCCCAACTCCCTAGACCAGGTCCCCATGGAGAGGCCTGGGGAGCATCAAAATTCTCTCTTATAGCAAAGCCACCGCTATTAAATAATTAACTTTATGAGCTATCTGCCTTCCGGCCTCTGAGACTGTGTACACCACGGGGGGGTCGGGGGGGGGGGTGTCACATCTATCTCCTTTCACCCCATCTCGTGCCTGTTATACACATTTGCTCCATGGGATAAGCAGAATTTGCACTGAGTCTTGAAAGACGGGTCTGAGCCGACAAACCGGGACCACGCACAATACTTCATCTGTTGAGGCCAACAGCAATGAGAGAAGTGACAGGGAAGGACAGCCGTGGGCTGCCCACAGGCCTTCTAAGTAGAGGTGGCAACTTGGCATGCTGTGTGAATGCCCTACTGCTCCACTGCGGGGCCTCCAGTGACTTCAGAGAAATACCAGGGTTCCAGAGAGACAGAAATGCAACGTTATAAAGACGGGGAAAAGGCACGCTGGTGGGGACAATCCTCCCTGTTCCCATCATGATAGGAAGAGGTCAAGAAGTGTGCCCAAGGCCTCCCAGAAGGAGCAGTATGAAGGAAACCCATGTCACTCAGGCGTGAAAGAGTCTAATGAGTTCTCCGTTCCACTGTGAAGCAAGTATGGACAGAAACAGTTTAGAATTCCAGGCCTGGGAGAGGGAAGACAGGCCAACAACCAATGCAGCAAAAGCCTCCAGCAGCCTGGGAAGGATGCTGTCCTGCAGGCCACAGCCACCCAGAGGGCTTGAATGGTGTCGGGGGCCAGGAACCGCACCCCGTGGCTGCCAGCACTGGGCTGGGGAGCCAGCAGGGGTACCTGCCAGCAACACTCTGTGCCCAGAACCAGTGCCCCTCCAGGGGGCTGCTGCGGTCTACTCCTGTGTTAAGAGCCAAACCCCAGCTTTCCCTCGCTCACTTGCCACCCACCCGCCCTGCATCGGGCCTGGGGGGACACCAGGGTGGAGGAAGAAACAGGCCCAGCCCTGCCCTTCAGTAACTTCCAGTCCAACCAGAGGGAAGGGAAAGGGGAGCTTGTCAACACCCCCAGGCAGTACAGAGGTGCAAGACAAGGCCACGTTGCAATGCAGACGGGTGTCTGTTCCAAAGAGGCATCAAAAGGCAGGTGGGATGAGCCAGCACCTCCCCTCTCCCCACTTTCCTGGGGGCCTGCGCCAGAGTTTGGGGTGAGCGGTGTGGGAACCAGCTGCAGAACTTAATTTCCTTTGCTAAGCCAGTTTCTGGGCAGCCCTTCCCTGCCAAGTTTCTGCCTGAAGCAAATTAAAATGGCAGAGTTATCAAGCCTTGAAGAAAAAAAATGGAGATTATAATGGAACTGCAGCGCAACCTTCCCCACAGCCGAGCAGGAGTGGCGGCGATGCGCACACAGCCGCAATTCAATTAGCTGCCGCGAGCTGAGCGGCAGAAAAATCGCCGTCATGTCATTTCATTTCCTTTCCTTCCCTCCAACGGTGGCCGCCCCGTGCTAAGCAGAAAGGCTTCCAGCCTGTCCTCTCGGGCGGGCGGGGAGAGGGAGGCTGCTCGTCTCTCCTTGCGACCCGGAGCGCGGCTGGCAGAACAGCGAGCTCTTTCTTCTCATGCAGTCGGGCTGAAAACCCTCGCTGCTACCAGAGAGTCATGTCAGGCATTTAGCGGCATCGATCCAGCCCGCCTCTGGCTGGCAGGCGGCCAAAAAACTAAGTATTTTTTATTGCTTCGGCTAGGCAAGGAAATATGAATGAAGCTACCTCTAATTGGACTCCAGACTAACCCCCCTGGGACAGCTTCCAGCCCGTCCAGCCGTCCCCCCTCCCACCCCGACACGGCTCTGTCCTTCCGGCCGTGGGCCACATCTGTTGACAACCTGGTTTCCAAAGGGCTGATTACTCCAGTCTACACCCCTCCAACACTATGGCCACATGTGCACAGCCCCACTGCTTCTCTCGAGCCGTCCGCCCGGCCCCAGGATGGCTGCCTGACGCACTCCACAGGCCTCTCCAGGGGCCCGAGCCTGCCTGCCCGCCGCCCTGCGGGTCTGATCGGCACGCATGTCAGCAAGTGTGAAGAGCCCAAGCTCTTGGGGGGCTCCCCGTGGGTTTCTTTTCACAGAATGCTTTTATAAACTAGAGCACAGAGCCAAGAGAGGGAGACAACGTGAAGATAGGAAGACTGTCGGGCTTCACTTCACTCTGCAGCAGGCCTGTGAACGAGGACATCTCCCGGACTCTGGTCCTGTTCAGAGGGGGTCTTCCTAACTAAACTGAGGCTGGCTGGGCAAGAAGACGCCCGTATGAGACAAAAAAAAACCAAAACGGAGGCCTGGAGAAGCCAACAGAGCCACCCAATGTCCCAGGAAACTGGGACCAGGCCTAAGTCTGGGAGTGTCCAGTCCAGTTCTCCTTCGAGTAAGGCAAATCACCACTCCCAAACTGCCACCTTTTGAGGATCAACACCAATAAGGCTTTTCAGCTTCCGTTCAATCTTAGGTAGCTACCACACCTGGGCGCAAATGCAGTCCTGGATTTCTGAGCACACAGATAAGTCAAGAAGGGACAGGTGTACCACGCACGGCTCCTGGGGGGTTTAAAAAGTCAGCCTGGGCTGAGGGCGGGAGGAGTAGGGAAGGTGCGCTGGGATGGAGGAGCTGAAGCTACTGTCTGGACGGTTAGTTAACTACCTGACCTTCCAAGTCCTACTTAACACGAGGTAATAACCAAAGCCATCCTAACAGATTAGATGGCCCCAGATACAAGGACGAAGATGAGGAATAAAATAGCTTTGTTAATCGCCAGAGGATTTTTTTTATCCAGACTCCACCGCGCTTATGCAGAAAGCTTATTCACTTGAAACAGAACCTCTGAGCCTCAGTGTGATCAGAAAGATTTATAACAAATCTCAGAGCTGGCAGACACGCAGGCAGCCTGGCCTTAAGGCTCGCTTAATGCTAGCACTTTCTTAAACTGAGTTAAAGCCCAGAACAGGGAGAAACCTCAGGTATTTGGAGGAAATAAGGAGGAGGCAGGATCATGCAGGGGGCAGCCAAGCAGAGGGGTGGGAAGCAGCCTGGCTCAGGATGTGGACACCTGGGTCCTAAGTACTGAGTTGAGCCCGGAGACTCCACAGACCAAAGAGGAGGACCCGGGGCTGGTCAGCTGACCTCTTTGGTTAATGACCTCTCTCATGAAAGGCACTTAGAGCTCACTCAGCCCAAGGTCCTCACTTGACAAATGATGGACCTAAAAACGAGAGGTGCAGGCTTCCCCAAGTAAACATCACTCTCAATAGGTGACAACTCCTATTCCATAACACCCCCACCCCACCAAAATACACATGGTCCCCTCCTCCCAGCACCCCAACACACCCCATGGGTTCCAGAGTGCCGACACTTACCGCGCTGGACTCTCTCTCTTTGGGGACCGAAGGCCAGGACAGGAGGAGGGTCAGGGCCCCCAAGACAAAAAGACAAAAAAGAAAGGAACAAGGTCAGTCTAATCCAGCTGGCTTTTATGCTTAGTTCGTTCACGGGATTTCAAATGGGCAGCGGGCCTGGCTTTACTGAGGGTCATCCAAAGCAGGACACTGAGTGACATTTCTCAGTTGGGAAATTAAGTGGCCCAATTCCAACGCTTCTCCCAGCCACCAGTCCTGGGTGGAGGGTCTGGGCCTGCCTCTCCTGGACGTGCCAAGAAAGGCACCAAGACTACTGCTAGGCAGCATTCAAGCCACAAGCTTGGGAAGAATCACGCAATGCAAAATATACATAGAATCTGGGATGGAGAACATTATTGTTTTTAAAAAAGGAATTGTCGGAATGGTGTTTATTGTTGTTTAATTGACACCATTCTCCGTTTCATTGCCAAGAAGCTCCTGGAAGCTAATGCCTGGTTATGTGCTTGGCCAGGCACTAGCGCCCCGACTCTCCAGTCTGTTAGAAGGCGGCTCTCTGCATCTGCAGAGAGGACCCACGTCCTGCCATCGCCCTGTGCCTGGTAACACTCCAGACCCCCAGTGCCCAAGTGTGGTGCCCAGGGATCCGGGCCATGTGCCCCTGCAAATATCTAAGGGCAAATCAAATCATCATGCTATATTCCGTAATACATGCCAATTATATCTCAATACAGCCAGGAAAAATGACCTATGGGCAGACCACACAGGGGGCACTTTTAGAAAAGGGTCCACCCAGAAGCCAGGCCCTTCCCTTGCCCTACGTGGTGCGGTCGTCGTGTGATCACTACCTCTACTCAAAGACAGTCAGCTCACAAGCCTACACGTGCATGCTGGCTGTGTACTATTTCCAAGACTCCTACGTCAGTGAGACACGTGCGAAGTTGAACACCCAGGAACCTGGCCCCTGTCCTCAGAGGACTAATGATTTTGGTGAGGACAAAACATTTTCCAGGGGTAGGATACAAGAGGACTTAGTCTTGGGATCCCACCTGTCCAGCTCTTACAGAAATCTGGAAAAGGCGTGAGCTGGCCAGGAAGGCATTTTAAAGGTGTGGGGCTGGGGCTGGCCCTTACGGATGGGAGGGTATAGCTAGGAAGACAAGAGAACACTCTGGGATGAATGGATGACATGTCTTCCAGGGAAGAATCCTGGGGATACATCAGGGATTGGGGGGTAGGCATCGGGGACAAACAGGGCTCCGCTTCTCATGCACTGGGGATTCAAAAGATGGCTCCAAATCTTTTGCTAATGCCTGGTCCCAGGGTGACAGCATTTGCTGTGGCCACTCACAGTAGGGTCTAAAAGATCCCTGCCTCCAACCCAGCCCCGCCCTCTGCCCCCAGTCCCGCCCTCTGCCTCCAGCCCCAGGCCGAACCTCTGTGGTCCAACTCGTGGTGATTCTTCTCGTCCTTCACCGTAAGGTGGGCCTGGCTGCCCAGGGCACCAAGCGCCAGCAGCCCCGAGCTGCTCCCCGTCACTGGGGGGATCCCTGGAGGCTGGAGGCCTGACGGGTGGGGTGGCAGCTGGACCGGGGGGCCATGCGTGGCGTGGGAGAGATGCTGCGCCTGGAGCTGCTGTTGCTGCAATGAAGTTGGAGGTGAGGAGAGTGGAGCAGGAGAGGGCAAGGCGGGCCATCCCTCTCGCTCCTTCCTGTGGCTGCAGGGGGAAAGCACCCCCAATGCCTTTGTCCCCAGCTCAGTCCACATGCTGTCTTGCTGAAGGAAGTCTGTTAATGGACCGCAATTGAGATACAAGATTTATGCCTTCAAACACTCCCCCCATCTCCGCCCCCACCACCCAGTTCAGGAGAGAATTTCTCCAAGCACATATAAAAGCCCAAGATAAATAAAGCATGCATTTAAAAACTACACAGTATGCAGTGCATCAATAAAACGAGTGCATTTCCTTAGAAAGGAAACCGCCCGGCCATCAGGGCTCCCTCTCAGTGGAGGGGATCCATTTCTAAGCTCCCAGCAGTCCACACTTGCTCACGCTTACACGCTTTCAGCGTTAGTGGCCAGGGACCCCCAATCTGAGCCCGTATTCTGGGGAAGGCTCCCTAATGCTGAGGAACTCCAGGCCCGCCTCACAGAGTCAGGACAAGACACAGCGGCCAAGCCCCAAGATCAAGAGGCGCTGGGAGGCAGTGAAATGAGAGCGAACATCACGGGACATCTAAGTGGAGGACTGTGTAACAAGAAGAGTGGAGGCTTGGGAACCAGACAGCACGATTCAAACCCCAGCTCTATGGCTTACTAGCCCTGTGACCTCAGGCAGGTTACTCATTAAGTGATCATCTCCTAAAGGAGCCGACACTTACCAGAGAGCTTACCATGGGCCGCTCTGCTCTAAACTCTTGACCTGATTAACTCAGTATCATCATCAATAGCACTGATAACAGTCCCCAACCAAGTTCTGCTCCCTGTTCCAGACACCACACCCTTCCAGCCCTAGCCTCAGGGTCCTCTCCCGCTCCCCCCAGCCCAAGGACTGGCTTGGGCAGCCTTAGGTCTCTCCCTAGCAGCCCAGACTAGATACCCTTTATCTTATCATTCCTAAGATTGTGCCAAATGCTTCACAGGGACCAGAATATTTCTTAGCAGCTGCGGGGGACCTTGATATCCACCTGTGTATACTTCTTTCTTTTCAAATATTATACCCTTCCCTTCCAACCACCTGGAAGGGTTGTATCCACTTTACAAATGGCAACTGCCACGGGGGTGGGGGTGGGGTGGGGGAAGAGCAGAAATCTGACTAGCTTGCCTGTGAATCTGAACGATGGCTTGCTGGCCACTGCTGACCGACGGCAGCACGTAATGAAGGCCCACCGTTCCAACCAAAGACGAGAATCCAAGAAGCAGTACATGTTTGAGGTCAGGGGTTACAGACCCTGCTCTCTCCCAGCTGATGGGCAAGCTCGGCCCATCGCAAAGCTAATGGCCAGCGCCCTCCTGGGCCCTGCGGTCGAGACCTGGTACGTCCATTGCTGGGTGGGTCCCAAAAGCTGCTGGTGGCCACTCAGCATGGCCTGACCCCAGATGTGCCCTGAGACGCCCAATAGGAGCCCAGGGGCCCAGAGCCGGAAGCTTACAGCTGAGCAACTCCGCCTTTCCTTTTTAAAAAAATGTGTGTTTATATCTTATAAAAATAATACATGTTCACTATTCGAAAATATTAAAACTGAGTATAAAAATTTTCTAAACAATTATGCTTCAATTACACTTCCTAGAAGATCCCGCTGTCCTGTATGAAAACCTACACATTTTAAATGTATTTCTATACCAATGGGCTCGTTAATCCTTACTGCTTGCTAAACAATTGGATTTTAAGAGTATTATGAACAAGTCATCGTCTCCTTTTTAGTGACTACGTAGTATTCCTCAGTGTAGTCGGGCCATCCAACTTTCTCTAGATGCCCCGTTTCAAAATGAAACAGGGCCCTGCGGTTTTAGACCAGTTGCTGGTAGACCCTTTATTTCTGCCAGTGTTAACTATTAAGCAAAATCCCAGACAGCAAGAATGCAGGTATTTAATCCCCCCTTTACAGTGCAGGGCCCATGCAATCACTGGAGGAAGAAGAGAAAGGGAACGAGGAAGCGAGTGTGCTCTCTACAGTAGCTTTGCTGCCTGGGAACAGGACTAACTCCTCCATTATCAATTCCATTTCTAGAAAAAGTGCTTACTGGGGTAGCCAGGATGGCTCAGGGGGTTAAGCGCTCGCTTTGCAGCCCCGGGGACCAAGGATCGAATCCCAGCCCCAGCCCATATGGACCCATATGCTGAAATGGAGTGTGCTTCCTATGTGGGAGGTCCCTGGTTTGGTTCTCACCTCCCGGTTCGGCCCCTGGCTGGAGGGGGGCGTGCCTCCTATGCAGGAGGGACCCCCGCCCAGTTCCCACCCTGCTTTGCCCCTGCCCACCTGTGTGAGACAAAACCATGTAGAAAACTGATGACACACAACTACTGAGACTGCTCTGGGCCACCCTCTTCTCTCTGTTTCTCTTTGTCTCTGTCAAAAACAATAAAATAAATCTTCAAAGAAAGTGCTTACTGAAGGTCTGTACCCATGGACTCACTTGTATAATTCCAGACACCCTGACTCATGCCTTAGTACCATGTTTCCCCAAAAGTAAGACATCCCCCGAAAATAGGACCTACTTAGTTTTGCCTCTTGCTGAAATATAAGGCATCCCCCCCGAAAATAAGACCTAGCGCATCTTTGGGAGCAAAAATTAATATAAGACACTTATTTTCGGGGAAACAGGGTAGGTAAGGCCTGACCTCTGACCTTCTAGGCTTAACCTTCCCCCGCTCAAATGCCACCTCTTCTGGAAGCCTCCCTTCATCCTGGTCAGAACAGAGCTCTCGCTCTGAAGAGTTCAGATTCAGGGGCCAGCTAAAGGCGAACATCCAGCTTTCCTTATCAACTGAGACCTCAGATGAGTCAGCGGATCACCCAGGGCCTGTTTCCTCATCTGTCAAATGGGGATGAAAAGCAGCCCATCTCTTCGAGTTGTGCCAGGGTCACATGCATTACTACATGTAAAGGCAAAGTAGGTGCTCAATTGACATTAGGAAAGACAATGGCTGGACCACTAACATAACTACTACTTCTTTCATTTTTATGCGATGCTTGGCAACTTAGGTCTTCCAGGAAGACAAGAACCTTGCTGTATCTGTCCCAGGCCCTGGAATGGTGCCTGGCTTGTTTGCTCAGCCACACACCTGCTGGGTAAATAAGTGAAAATGTTGGAAAAGGCCTACATGGCAAGGCTGGGAAGTAAGTCAGCAGAGTGGCTCTGTCCAAAACTGACCATCTGCCTCCGGAACCATGCCTCCTCTCTGAAACACATTTAGAGGCAGCAAGAAAGCTATTTGGGACAAGAAGCATCAGTGGGGTTTCCTGTTGTCGAATCAGAAACTTGGAAAACAGTGGCTGTTGAGCTTCTAAGACTGAGAGGATGGTTTCCGACATAGCGTGGCATGCAGGCGTCTGCAACAAGGTAAAGGAAACTTCCACGTACTTCTCATGTAGAAGCACAACGCGCTCCCTGCACAGCCAGCAAGCCCCGAGGTCTCCTCTGGGTGGAGTAAAGGAACAGTCAGCAATGGCCTGGCAGGCCCCAGGAAGCCGGGACCTCAGGGATGGCCTCCAAGGCTTTTCTCTGGGACAGGGGCAGATGCCAGAGTTGGTCGGGTGGGGTCTGCTAACAACAGTCTGAGTTGCAACACTGAAACAATGTCTTGCATCCAGTGAGACAGGGATCCAGCAGGCAATGGCCTGCCCGTCTTACCACCCCCATGCCGAGGCCCCAGGCCCTCCCCCAGCAGGGGAGGACAGGCTATCCTCAGGCTGCATGTCTATCCCGTGACACATCCCTGCTTCAGAGGACGATGTGCTGAAACACAGTGACATCTGAATGGGAGGGTGACCGTGTTTCCAACTGGGGAAAAATGGAATTAAGTCCACAGTCTGAGGAGAGGCCTGAGGTCACCAGTTTTGCAGCAACCTGCCTCCAGTTTCTACGATTCCTTCCCATACCAAGACTTCATGATGTGAAAGGAAGTCAACCATCCCCTATTAGCCTCCAACCCTGAAAGAGGGGCTAGGAGTCTAGACCCAAGCCCGCCCATGAGCGCTCTTCTCCCTCCTTTGACGAGTCACACCAGAAGACACGCGTGTCCAAGAACAGGTACTACAGGGCACTCGCGTGTCCCAGTCTTCCACACATGTGCCAAATGCCCGTGCCCTAGGCTCAGGAGACATGACCACTTCGCAGGCGAAGCTGACAGGAAGGCCCCGCTTGCAGAGTGCGCATAATTGGATTATGCACATCATGCTCTATGCCTGTGTGAGCTGATTTAATGCTTCACTTCTCAGGCTCACGATTTGTGTTCAACTTAGCGAAGTTGTCTAAGCATTTACGAAGCCAAACCCCACCAAGGATGCCCACAAAGGGAAGCAGGAGTCCTCAGAGCATAAAACGAACACTTCCTGCCCGCTGAGGAAAGGGCAGCCCCAGACCTCCCCTTGTTCCTTCTGCTCTTCATGGCTGGTGGGCCCACAGACCCACACCAAATTGAGCACTGTGTAGCGCTCACACAACCCGTCAGAGATGGTGTCAGGTCAGAGAGGTGAAGGGACTCTGCTAAGCCAGAAGTACCCGGAGCCAGGACTGAAGCCCAACACTATTTCTCTGCACTACGGCCACCCGGGCGAAAGAAAGGAATGCATTCAAAGGCACAGTCTCTTGTCATCCTTCTCATGTACAATTCAATCACCTGAATCCTGTTCATCAGTATCGTGGAGTGAATGCAAGAACCTGTATAGCTTCAAAATACTCTGTGCAGTTTGTGACAAGACAGATAACAACCTCCTTCTTCCTCCTTCTTCCTCCTCACACCTCCCACCCCGACTTAAAAATAAAATTAACACTTTATAACATCTCCTTCCACGAATGATTTCCAAGAGAATGCACACCAAATTGTCAGGGGCAAGTGGGGTAAGAGCCCCTCCACCCACCAGATTCTATGGCCTTGAGCCCGCACAGATAAATGTAAAAAGGAGGTTTGGAAATGGCTGATATAATGTTAAGCTCACAGGGTCTTTAATAACCC
This sequence comes from Craseonycteris thonglongyai, assembly GCA_004027555.1. Taxonomy (NCBI): domain Eukaryota; kingdom Metazoa; phylum Chordata; class Mammalia; order Chiroptera; family Craseonycteridae; genus Craseonycteris; species Craseonycteris thonglongyai. The sequence continues at coordinate 98,337 of PVKE010000401.1, forward strand.
TGGGGGGTGTGCCTTTGGCAAGGTGTTATCAAAGGACAAAATTCCCCTGCGAATGCTCGAGAATATTGACCCTTTAAGAATCCCTAATGATTTGGATCTAAGAACAAAGGGCATGTCACAGTACGGGGTCTGTTGTGGCTGGGTCCCTGCCAGGCCCAGGCTAGCAGAGACATCTACAGGCCTGCCTTCCTCAGACAGATGTTTGAGTTCCCTGTGGCCCCACAGGGCAGGGGGTGGGCTGGGTCAGCTAGCCTGGGCTCCCTCCACCTGCCCCTCTTCTCGCGCCAACCTGACACTGGATCCCAGCCTTTCTCAACAGGGAGTCCCTAGCGATACCTCAATGTATACAATAAATAAGCCACTAGCTACAGACATGCCACGCCAGACATACCTAACTTCTCTCTTGTCTCTCTGAGCTGAGCCAAAACACGGCCTCACAATCCTTTAGCTGCAAGTCCTCAACAACTGACTGAAGTGGACACATCAGGTAAAACTCGCCCTTTTCCATCTTTTCACAAATGGGGAAACTCGGGCTTGGGGACAGGAAGCAACTTGCCCAAAGCCCTCCTAACTCCCAGACCAGGGGCGGGCTCTTCTCCCTCCAGACGGGCCCACTCAACAGCTCTGTGTGGGTAGCCACTCGCTTCTACTAAGAGCCTTTTGGGCCCTTTCTGACACTGTTCTTCACTGCCGGGGACAAGCCTCCTGCCCTTTTGGCAGCAGCCCGAGGAGGCCCTGCAGGGCCCCGGCCATCCTGCTGAGCCTCCGGTTCGGGAGTCAGCTCAGCTGGGAGCTGTCTCCTCGCTGGGGCGCGGTCCTGGCTCCCAGTGCAGCGTGCTGGGCTGTGCGGAATTCCTGCCTTGTGAGGCTCTGTCAGGCGCAGCGATAGACGGCTGCCTGCTTAACGGGGCGACGGCTGCGTTCACTCAGAGCCCGAGAAGCAATTACCTGGGAAATGGGGGTCACAGGCCCCACTCAGTGGCTTTAATTGAATTCCAATATCTGCCTCCAGCTGCCTTGACCTAACTGGCAGCTTCCTAAATACTACTTAGAGGAAGTGGAGCTAACTTTCCCAATTTCACTCTTCTTAGAACTTTAAAATAAAATTATTTTCATAAGAGGACTTTAATTCGAAAGAGGAAGACAAGAGGCGGGGAGGAGGACCCTACTATGGCCACTGCAGGGAGAGGAGGGCTCATCCTGGAAAGGGGATGGGAGGAGGAGCTGAAATAAGAGATTTCAGAGGACAGAACTCACAATGCACTTCCCACCGCCTGTCTACACTTGTCAACAGAGCCACTGAGCCAGTGAGACACAGAACATACCCCCCCACCCCCAGCAGGGCTGGACCAGGGGAAAGAGCCCCGGGCTGTGAGTTGGCCCCTGGGCCTCGTCTGGCATGGCCCCTGAACAGTATGTGACAGTGCGTGAATCAGTGCCCTTATTCAAAACACAAGGGCATTGGCTAGAAAGAGCTGTGTTCTCCACCAGAGGCCATTTTGCCCCCCACACTGGCAATGTCTGGAGACTCTGCTGGGTGTCATAACTGTGCATGTAGGTCACTACTGGTGTCCTGTGGGTAGGGGTCAGGGCTGCTGCTGAGCAGCCTACAATACACAGGACAGACACCTACAAAACATCAGGCTGCAAACTGCCCTAATGTGGAGGCTAAAGCACACAGGGCTAGATGATCCTAAGGAGACTTCAAACTTTATGATATTCTGACTCCACAAATGGGGGTAGGGGGTGCCACCTCCCAGCTCAATGGCTAGAAACACTGACCACTTGTGCACAGTCTCCTTTCCACTCCCACATAGCAGGTGAGGGTCTGCTCCTCCCAGTATTGCCAGGACCAGCCTAATAGCTCCTGCCTTGCCCCGGCAACATTCAGCAGCTATCATGGGGCTCAGACCAGAAGGCCAGAACCATGCAACCATCACGGGTCCCAACGGTGTGGTGGAGGGTCAGGATCCACAAGCACCCCTCTGTCACTCCAACCTCAGCCTCCCGGCATTCCTGGCTCAGACTGCTGAGCTGGTCCATGCCTAAGGTGACCAGATTTTAACATTGGTAAAGCGGGACACCATTGACCAGGGGGGAGGGGGTTCTTGATTAAAAGTTTGGTCTATCTCCCGCCGTTCCCTAGCTTGTCGTGCATTCTTTCCAAAAATCAGGACTTTTTTAAAATGCCGCGGGATGTGGGACAAATTGTTAAAAATCGGGACTGTCCCGCCAAAAGCGGGACGTCTGGTCACCCTATCCATGCCCCCCCTTTTACAGATGAGGGAAGGCAGGAGGACGAGATGGGCCTGCCCAAGGTCACAGCGACAGAGCCATTACTAGAATATAGGTCTTCAGGTTTCTGCCCCGGAATGAAAAGCCAAGAATCATCATTTATCGAGCCCATCCAGCTGAGGCCTGTGGCTCCACCTTGAAATACTCACAAAAGAAAATGAGAGAAATGAAGACTAACACACAATGCAGGCCACTGCTTTCCAAGCCTATCTTTCAGAATGATCCTGAAAACTCCAGAAAAACAGACTCTGTTCAACCCCCAGACCTACGAAAGAACTTTGGGGCGAGTCCCCTGGCATCGACATGGGACGCTATCTCTGGATAGAAAGCAGTAATCTCATGCACCCCATTCATTGGATCATTTTAGGGATGACAGGGAGATGGATACACCCCAAGGGTAATAAGAACCTTGCTCAAAGTCACACTGAAACGCTGTTTTTCCTCAGACGCTTATCTTAAATATCCTTAGTCTCAACCAAAGTAGCAAGATGCTCTTTGAATCTAAGAAATGAACTACAGAGGCAAGCCAGGTAAGGGTGCTGAAGGAGAGAGATCTGGCCTTCTCCTTCCGCTGAGGGGTCAGACCAGAAGCAGGCCTCCCAAAGCACTCTTGGATATCCGCCCCCCCAGTTTCTTCAAACCTAGGTCAGGAAGACCTGTCCGGGTGCCCTGGCTGGAATTCTCAAGGGCCTGTGAGGAACACTCAGCCAGGGAGCTCAGTGCATGGGGCAGCAAGGCCCAAACCCAAATCCCACAGCACAGTTCATATCAACAGTACAGCAGAGACAGTTCTGATCCCAGGTGGCCAAAGAAGGGCAGGCCTTTGCCAGGGAGGGGACATAGGGCAGACAGGCCCCAGGACGAGGCTGGGGACCCACGTCAGTCAGCTTGGCCTTGAAGGTGGTCTCAGAGAGCCCACTCCCCTCAATGGGGGTGCGCCAAAAGCTGGGGGTGGACAGGGCCGACGAGTTCAGAGGTAGAATTGAGACATGTCTGGCACCCCTATAATTCGGGGACTGGCGGCAATTTGGGACCCAGTGGGGGAGAGAGCCCCTAATGGATCCAAGCCCGTGAAATGCTTGGAGGGGCAGAGCCCTGGGGCAGCCATTCTTTGAGGCCAGCTAAGGTCAGGGTCGACCTCTGGTTATGGTAAATGAGAGGAATAAAAGGGCTATACACACGGTGAGAGGCAGATTGGGGAGTCCACGTACCCCGATGATGGCGTTCAGCTCCGTCATGGTGACCTGCTTGGCACGCTCCACAGCCTGTGCCACCTGCTGCTGGTGCTGGAGGGAACAGGGAGGGGACAGGGAGGGGTTAGCTGTGGCTGCCCTCCTCCCACGCTGTACAGGCAGTCATGGAGCCCCAACAGCAAGAAAGCAGGTCCACCACACTGGCACAGGGCACAGGGCCCTCTGACTTGCTTCTTTAAACCCTTTTCAAAGAGCACATATTACTTGTGTAATCAAAGCTTCCACATACGTGGTTTTCAGTTAGCACACAAATGAGCCAAAAGATGGGGATCAGCCAACTGCCTCCCCTCTGCCACGTGTAACAAAGCAATTTGCTTCCGTGCATTTGAACTTGAGCTGGACATCAGATGGCATTACTGAAGGATGGCTCATGTTCTAACCGCAGTGACAGTATTACAGCCACGCAGGCAGGCGCCTGTCCACAGCTGGAGTTGAGTAGGGAGCTGTCAGGAGGTCCGCAACGTACATTCAAAGCGCTCAGAAGCAGAGTGTATCTAACTATACTCAAATCTACATCCACCTAACCAGAGAGAAAACAAAAACCCACGTCTAGAGAGAAAAAGGAACAAAAGTGGCAAAACGAACCCAAACGTAAACAACAGGGTTTAGGTGATAAAGATGTGTTCATGTCGCAGCATCGGCTATAATGAAGCCATGCGAAACCGCTGTACCTTTCACTCCATTCTGCTGTGAACCTAAAACTACTCTAAAGTATCGTCTTCGCTATTTTAAATTATTTTTGGGGACACCCATTCCCTCCAGCCTTGAGGTCGTACCTGCTTCATATTTGCAATCTCCCCTACCTCCTGTTTTCACATGAATTCAGTCATTTAATGGTCACTACTCTGACTCCGACCCGGGGCTCCAGAAGGGAGCTAAGCTAGAAAGCCCCTGCCCTGAGGAGCTGCGCACAGGGCAGGGCCTGCCCCAGCAGGCTGAGCCTCCCGCGTCTGTCCTGAACCAGGGAGCCCCCTTGGAGACGATTCTTTTGTATTCCCAGCAGCACAGCCTCTGCCTGAGGTGGGGGGTTCCTTGGAAAGTGGCGTAGAGGGTGATGTGCCCAATTGGCCACACCTCTGGTAAGTACCCTCTGTGCTAGGGGATGGGGTCCCCTTCACAGGGTCTGGCCCTTTGGCACTGACTGGCCAGGCTTCCTTGCTCCTAAACATTTCCAGGTATGGAAGGAAGCAGAGGCTAGGCTGGATATTCTGGGCTGGATGGAGTATCGGGGGCACAGAGGCACCCACAGCCCACTGCAACCATGGTCACACACCAGAACCCTTCCCTCTGGTCTCAGGCAGTGACAGAGAACCAGTTCTACTGGCAGAAGAGCAAACGGTCCCTCTGATGTAGCTCCCTGCCCCTGAACCCGCTGGAAGAAGAAGGCTGTCAGTCCCCCCGTGGTCAGCTTCCCCTTCAGTCCACATGAACCGACAGGGCCCAGGACTCCTGTGGCAACAGTCAGCCCGTGGGCTGCTTTGGAAAGAAAAGACGCAGTAAAAGAGGTCTTACCTCTTGTGACAGGAAAGGCATGATCTGTGCTAAAATTGTGTTCAGTCTCTTCGCAATCTCTGTCTGCAAAAGGAAAGAGATGTCATGAAGCTCAGGCAAATAAATCAAGTCACTGACATGTCAGACAAGTAAAAATGTAACTCCACCCAAACACACTCTCTCTCTCTCTCTCTCTCTCTCTCTCTCTCTCTCTCTCTATCAGGAGTGGTCTATTTGTTTGGGTCAGAGCATAGTTTGCCTGCTCTGGATGGAAGTCCTAATAAAAACAAAGCAAAACAGGGATGCCAGGATAGCTCAGTGTGGTGAGCGCTTGCCTCCCAATTGTGAGGTCCGGGGTTCAATCCCCAGCCCCGGTCCGTGCAACCCCCATATGCTAAACTGTGGTGCAACTGGTAACCTTACAGATGGCTGGCTCAGTGGTTCCCACCCCATGCAGTTCCCGCCGTGCACAACCCCACATCCACCTGTGTGGAGTGAAACCATGTCACAACTAATGATGGACAACTATGGAGACTGCTCTGAGCCCTCCACCAGTGTCATCTCTCTCCTCTCAAACAAATCTTAAAACAAACAAACAAAAAAACCAGCAAAACAAAACAAGAACGACTCCCCCCCCATACCATACACCCCATGAAACCTATTACAAGAGGGAAATACAGTGTGATAAAGGAAGAGATTTCTAGGCCTAGTGGCCCCAACAGTAACAGCAAGGTGGATGGAAGCCCCAGGGTGGCATGGGCCTAAGGGGGGGTCCCCTTCCAAGTGGTATGTGGCATACAGTCTCCTGCACTCCCACTTTTCACTGCTGCCTCTCCATAGATGTGCTGCTCAGCCTGAAATTCCACCATGAACACTTCATTTTTTAGGGTACAGCAACGGCTCCCCTAAGAGGCAGAACCCTAAGCCTGCATGTAAGTCAATCATAGAAAGGTAGATCAATTCTCAGCCCCACCCCTAACACTCCAGAAAAGGTCACCATCGGAAAAACATCAACTTCTTTTGCCACCCATGTCCTACGTGAACCCCAGATCAAAAGTTAGGTTAAAAGACAGTGGTACTAAATGGTTAACTGAGCAGAGACAGGAAGGCCTAGATCCACTAATAGACAAGTCTCTGAATTGCTTTTCTTATCTCATTCTAAATCCCGAGGCCGCCAGGACTGAGGTCCCAGAGCTGGCTTCAAAGCTCTCATCAGCACATAGCAATCTTCCAAAGACAAAACCATGACAACAGCCTTTAAAAATCTGGGATCATCTGCATGTCAAATGATTCTGGATGAGAAATCTGTGTGCACTTAAAATAAAAACAACGCTGCTGTCTGACCGCTTACAAACAGACTCTGGACTTCGGGAGAATTCCTGGGGGGCCGGCAGCCCCACCTCCCTCCAACCTAGCCACTCAGAAGGACGCCTCGGGTGTGTGAGACAGGCCGTCCACACGAAAACTGACGTGCTTTTGTGGCCACAGTGGCAGCTTCCAACACAGGGGGCCTCCTGGATAGGGGTCAGGGGTGGCTACCCTGTCCTGGAACACTCTGGATCCTCAGGAACGGGCCAGGATTTCTCATTGCGGGCATTTAGGGTGGAACAAGTCTTTGCTGTGAAGGACTGCCCCCCCCCTCCCCCCACTATCCCAGAGCAACTGAGTGTCAACAATGCTCCCCACTTTCCAACTGCCAGGGAGGGGGAGGAGTATCACCCCCCCCCCCCGAGACCCACAAATCCACATCTGCACATTTGGGGAGCACTCCAGCAAGGACATGTGTATCATCAGGGTTCCTCAGCCTCACAGCTACTGAAATGCAGGCGGGACACTTCTTTGTTGTGTGGGCTGTTGGATGCATTTAGCAGCTTCCCTGGCCTCCACCCACTAGAGCTTGTCATGCATATTCTAAGCACTGTGGCAAGATTACCAAGTAATTACTGTATAGATTATAAATCTAGGTAAGTCAGATAGATATACTCCAAAATACGAGTTTTTTTCTCTCATTTCTGTTCACTTTTTCCTCCCCCAAACTGACTGATAGTGGAGAAGGAGAATGAAGTATAAAAAATCAGGGTTGTATAGGGCAGGAGTTCTAGAAACAATCAGCTCGCCTGCATCTCAGTGCAAATCTGCATAGAGCAACACGGACACTTAACTGTCACATTTAGGTGCCAAATAAGAACACAAGGATCCAGTAAAAACAAACCGAAATAGACTCAAATAAAGCAGATTCAGTGCGTCTGAAGCCCATCGGTCCAAGGCCTCATACCTCAAACAGCATAGCAGTGCCTGGCACACAGAAGGTGCTCAATAAATGTGTAGGCAGAAGAAATCTCGCCAGCCTCCCTGCACTTATTCTTCCAGACTTCGTAGTGGCGAGTACCGCCCTGGCTGCAGACCTGGTCCTGCTCCTGTGTGGGCAACAGCTCTGGGAGGGGCCGAAGTGGATGGAAGGTTGACCTACAACTGGGAGGTGGGGTGGGCAGCAGCCAAGCCCTTGGCCAGCAGGGTAACAAGCCACCTCGGTGGGGCTCTGACCGCCACCCCCTTCCCACAGCCAGGCAGCAGGCTCTGAGGCTTCCCAGTCGCTCCGGCCTGCTCAGCAATTACAACTCTCACAACCTCTGGGCTGGGTGGTTATGAAAGGGTTCCCAGCTGCGGCCTACTTCCTCTAGCAGACAGGTCAAGTGTCAGGGTCTCGGCAGTTACAGGAAAAAGTAGCTGACCTTCCCCTTCCCCACGCCCTTCAACAAACGCGGGGCCACAGGCTTCCCCTAGGTGGGATCTTCCTGCAGGGCCTGGACGCATGCCAGCATCCTCAAAAAGGATCTGCCAGGAGTTCATGCGGCCGTGCCTGGCTCAAGGCTTGGGCTTGGCATCCAAGCCACCGGGTCATCACAGCAGGGTCACTCAGATCCAGTCCCTCAATTGCACCCTTCCACCTTCACCGCCTCCAACACCACCAGCATCAACCAAGGGCCATCCGAACAGTTCCACACAGATGTGGAATGTTCTGGAGGCCTGGGAGTCAGCACTCAGGTTCTCTCCTGGGGCCTGAATTCAATTAAGAGGGCCTCGCTGTGTGGCAGTTAGGACTCTGGCGCACAAGACAGGGTGGAGGGAGTGGGCAGTCTTAGGTTTGGAAAGCTTTTACGATAAACCAGTTTCTTGGGGGGTACGAAGCGTGCAAAGCCCATTGCTCCCGCTACAACTGCACCATCACCTGCCGTAGCGTAGCCCTCCCGTTCGTCCCCCCCAAAAAACGTAGAAGCAAGGACTGAGCCTTACCCATCTCTACACAGACCCCCCAACCCTGAGGACAGGCTCGGTACACTCTGGTAAGTCAAAGAATGAAAAGGAAAACTGTTCACTAAATGATTTCTTTCATGTTTATTTTTTTGAGGGTGGTGACTGCAGGAGGGGAAGCTCCTGGAAATAGAAAGTTGGCAGGACAGACCCACTCTTACCAACAACAATAATAATGGCTAACATCCGCTGACCCAGCTGTTCCAAGTATTTTGCATGTGCGAGCTCACAATGACCCCACAGGAAAGGCACTTATTAAAATCTCCATTTTTCAGATGGGGAAACTGACGCTCAGCAATTAAGCAACTTCACTAAATGACTTCCCACCAAGAAGACCAATTTCCACATTTTGCGAGAGCTTACGGAAGTATTTTTTGAAAGAAAAACTACCATCAGGGTTAATCATCGACAACGTTTCTGATTAGAACAGCTGTTAAAACAGCATTTTATCCAACTCAAACAAGCTCTAAACATCAGTTCCAAGAACAGAAGAAAAAAATAATCAAGATGTGTGACTTCAACAATCAGGACAGGTTACAAAGCACAAACTGGAACCAGATCACACACTGGACAACTCCTTCTGGCAATGCACGACACTGTTATCAATAAGGAGTGGTGGTTCTGAGGCCAACCTCCATCTTTCCCTCCTCCTGCCTCCTGCAAAAGCACCCACTTTGAGCCAGACCCTCAGACAGGAACCAGAGAGGAGGGGTGCCCAGTGGCAGGAAAACTGCTTCCTTTGGAAAAAGGTGTTTGGGGAGCCCGATGCTGCCTTTGAAAGCTTCTTTTCAAGTGTGGTTCAAAGAAGGTGGCTTTGCCGGTGGAAAAACACTGTTGAGCGGAAGGAACTAATCTACTATAGACAGACTGAGAAGCCCTTCAGAGAACCGTGCAGAGATCCTGTGAAATTCAGAATCTGCGCTCCCAACTGGGCACAGGGGGTAACATCTGCCCTGTGTCTCTGTCGAGATTGTTAGGCAAATAAATGACGGAAACAAGATAGTGGGGGGCAAGTGTAATTTCCCAAAGAGCAATCTGCTCTGTGTGCCTTAGGAGCTCCCACATGCACCATCATCTCCTCATTAAGGCGGGACCTCTGAAAATTGTGCTGTAAACTGAGGGTACTTGAGCATCCTTAAGAGTCTATTTCTCTAACAACACACTAGCATTCGCTTTGCTGCTGCTCCCCACCCCTGTGCCGGTGACCCAGGACACTGAATTAAAGGAGATGGAATTGCCCGTGGCCCTCACCCGCAGCAACTTCTCATCCCAGCCAGGCTCTGGCCTTTTTTTTTTTTTTTAATTTAGCTGACTGATCCAGGCATAGCTGACAGCTACTCCCACAGACAGTCTCTCAATTATTCAGTTTTAAACTGCTCAGGTGGCTGTACCCGAGAATGCACGCTTCGTTTTAACCTCAAAAGAAAACAGGGAGAGGAAGAAACCTGCCGCTTCAAAGAACATGTCCTGACCCAAAGCCACACAGAAACGACCTGGCTTCTACTCCCAGCTCTACCAGGACTGTGGCTTTGGGAAAATCACTCCTCTCTGCTAGGCTTCAATTTTGCTGTCTACAAAACGGAGGGGTGGACTGGATAACTTCTAAGACCCAGGAGACATCGTTTAGACCAGCGGTGTCCAACGCTTTGGCTTCCCTGAGCCACACTGGAAGAACTGTCTTGGGCCACACATAAACGACACTAACGCTAATGATAGATGAGCTAAAAAAAAAAAAAAAAAAAAAAAAAAAAAAAAAAAAAAAAAAAAAAAAAAAAAAAAAATCGCAAAATACTCTCACAATGTTTTAAGAAAGTTTATGAATTTGTGTTGGGTCTCATTCAAAGCCCGCGGGCCACAGGTTGGACAAGCTTGATTTAGAGCTTAGAATGCTAAGCATTACTGAATTGCTCTGTGATTCATCATTTCCTCCACAAAGCTCAGTAAAATAGAGCATGGTATGAGCTTGAAGGCTAAGCAAAGAAGAAACAAGCCACACTGGGTGGACACTGGGTCACAGTGGGCTAGGCTGGGGCTGGCTTGGGGCCTCAGGCCCAAGGACCAATCTTCATAGCTCAAACCATTCAAATGCGACCATCAGCAGAACTACATACAACTGTCACAGGGCAGTGATGTCCTTATCTGTACATGTCAAGTAACTACTGTCCGGGTTCCTCTGGTTGTAAGCGGAAGACAGCCAGGCAAGGGCTCTTCAAGATGTATCATTCAGTGGGAGGCAGCAGCATTTCCCACATCTGTGAGATAGCCAAGGGACCACCATGAGGCTGCCAGCTGTACTTCTGCAACAAGGAATTCTTCCTGGGACCACCAGGGTGGTGCTGTGAATACGGAGGCTCATGGGTGGAAGTGCATGAGAAACGTGAGAGGAGAAAAAGACCCTCGTCTGCGTGAAACCTGAGTCACACTTCCAAGCCATGTGGAAATGGAGGTGCTTCAACTCCGCTCTGTGTCTGGGGTGCCATGTGACCGCTGGAAAGACACATCCAGGGGATGGGCCTCAGGTCACTCCTCTCCCAAAGCATGTGTGTTTGGGGTGGGGGCTCAGTTCACTCTGGGGTTCTTGAATTTTCATCAGGTTTTACCTGGTTCTCTAACTCAAGTCCCGGAGGGTGGGGGGCCGTGTATGGGGGGGCAAGTCAAAGTGAGTCTACTTCATCTCCAATTAAAATCACAGGGGCACAAGGAGGGGTTGAGGGAGGGGTGGGGGTCTGTACAAAGGAGGAGGCTCTAACAGCCAGGCGCCATCATCACCCAGCAATCAAATGCTGGAAGATTCCGTCAGGAACCATGCGTCTGGGCAATTTTAACTTAAAATATCCCATTGCATTTCCAAGGCAATTCTAAATTGATAGGCCCTCAATTATTGGACTACAAGATGACATTCCTTGCCAGGCAGTTTCTCCTCAGGCCAAACTGAAATAAAGCAAGTGGGTGTTTTATGGCCAGTGGGAGGGAAGTCCAGGGCCAGGGAGGGGTGAGACCTTGGTAAAAAGGGGTGAGACCCTGGCAAAAGCCAGCATGGGTTCCCAAGCCCCACGCCATGGGAGCGAGAGCAGCACCAACTTGTCTTTAAGGGGGCAAACAAATGATCCACTTAGCAGCTGAGGGAGATAATGACCCCTGCTCCTGCAGGGGCTGGGGAGGTTTACATCACAGATCACTCAATGATAGGTGAGCCTCCTTAAAGGCCCTTTTAGCACTGACATACTGATCAAATTATATATAACTACAACACCATTAAATATTTATGCTTTTGAAGAAGCCTGCTGAATTCTTTATGCTGGGAGGGCTTGCTACAAGAAAAGGCCCAGCCCTGGCGTGACCCTGAGGATCTGTCCCCCACGGGAGGGACTGGGGCTAAGGCTGGCCTGTGACAGACACTCTGTGCACCAGTTCCCCAAGACCCTTCACACGGGGTAAGGATGGCAGTGAGAACCACACACTCGCCCCTGCCCAGCTAGGACAGTAGGAAGGCAAGAAAGACCAGGGTGCTGAGTTTGGGACATGATCCTTCCACAAGCTTCCCTGAAAGGAATTCCGCCTTCCCTTTCTCTCCTCAGCAGGAATCTTAGATAGTTTCTGCCAAGAGTCTTAGGAGCAAGGGAACTGGGGATGATCAGGCCGAGTGAGAAATAGCAGAGATGGGGGATAGAGTAAGATTCGAGGCCCCAGACCCTGGAAGGAGTTGGCAATGTGAGATCAGGAGACCTGCCCTCCAGTCCCAGGTAGGTCTTGTCCTGCACGTGGACCTCAGTTTCCACATGCTGGAGGCAGACTTGGGTCCAGCACCATAATCTCAAAAGTGAATTAAGTGCCATGTGCAAGTGAGTGTCCCATAACACACCAGGGATCCGGAGCTAACCACCAGGCCATAGGAGGGCCCTGGGCTTCGCTGCCGGCCAAGTCCCTCCCTGGCTCAAAGACTCTAAGACTTTCATTTCTGTCTCTCAGTTTCCATCCACCAGGCTTCCTGTTAACAAGATCCAATAATCTACAGATATTTGTTCACTTTAATTTCTTGGATCCCAAACACATTACATTTTGCCTGCCTCCCACCCTCACTCCAGGGCATGGCCCTCAAAGAGCTTGCTTGTGTGGAGGGAACAGGGAAAGCCTTTTCGGGTTACACCCTCCCCCCAACACTATGCATTCACCCCAGGCATGGCCACCCGCCCCCCATCCCTCCCTCCCCTCAGATAACTCTCCACCCCTCCCCCACCTTCCCAGACTCCATTGGCCAACTCCCGCCAGGAGGAAACATTCTCAATTCAGCCCCAGGGGGTTGCCATAGCAACCCCCCTACCTAATCCCCCACGGAACATTATGCAAATCTCCTTTTGCCCCTCAACAGGCTGTGAAAGTCACATTACCCTTGCAGAGGCAGCTCCTCCAATTTCGGGGTCTCCCCATGAGGGCAGTACTACAAGTGAAACACTGGCCAGGACTTTTTAAGGACAGAGGCTCTCTGGGAAACCTGGGTGGCAGGGAAGGGAAAATGAGGTATAGAGGGAGGGGACAGACTTCGGGCAGAAACAGAGCCCCATTTTATCCACCCGCCACCTGAGTTCACCACCGAAGAACTTGTCTCTTTCCTTAGGTTAAAAGGTCAGAGGCTCTCCTCTCCCCAGACAAGTATGGTAAGAGTGGTGGCATTTCAGAGGCCTAAAAATCAAAATCAGGTATTTAGAAACTTCTGTGATCCACTTCCTCTCAAACCCACCTCCTCCCAACCCATTCCACACCTCACTTTACAGATGAGGAAGATGAGCTCCAAAGAAGGCAAGGAGCTGCCCTGGGTCACAGAGCAAGACAGTCTAGCCTCCTAGCTCCAGGCCCAGAATTCTATGCCCAACATCAAGGGTTCTCACCCAGGGGTGGTTATGCTCCCAACTCTGAAGACAGGAACATGTCACAGCTGGAGCCATGCCACTGCCCAGGGCAGCCTCACCACAAAGAATTGTCCAGCCCCAAAAGTCAAGTGTCCAGGCTGAGAAACCCTGACCCGCATCACTGGCATTCGTGTTTTACTGAATTCTTAGAGGCTTTGTCTGGGGATTTCCCAGCACTGGAACAAGAGCCCTGAAGTACAGGTGGGTCTGGGGGTGGGCATGTGGGGAGACCACACCACCACACTTGGTTTGGCCTCTGGATAAAGATCATTGGTCCACAGTGAAACAGACCTGGCTTCCAGTTCTGAACTTGCCCCTGCCGCCACCATGAGATCACAGCAAGTCACGTGACATCTTTACACACCAGTGTTCCCATCTGTTAGATGGTGCTCATGATGCACAGTCTGCAGGCTGGCACGTGGAGCCATTAAGTAACAAAAGAGAAAGGGCTCTGGGAAGTCTTAGAACATCCACAATGTCCAGAATCTTGTCCCCTTGCTCTGTGGGGCCTTGGTAACTTACGGGACTCTGTCCTGTTGTAAGAATACCTTGCTGAGCACTCTCACATGTCAAGTAGGTACTGTGCTAAGCAGGTGACATGCATCATCTCATATAATCCACGTAACACCCCCTATAACAGCACAGTCAATATTCAAAACCACAGGCCGCACGCATGTGGCTAGCTGACAATTAAAATTCAATTTAAACTCAGTTCCTTTGTCACAGCTGTTCACATTTCGAGTGCTCAATAGCGTATGTGACTGGTGGCTACTATACTGGACAGTAAGATATACATTCCCATGATTGAAGGAAGGTCTACGGGATAGCATTGCTGTAATAAGTAGGAGTTATCACCACCGCCACTACAAAACGAAGTTCACAAAGGTCAGATGGTCTGCACGAGTCAGCCTTGACCTAAAACTCACACCCAAGTCTGTCTGACTGCACAGCCTGTCTCCTAGCCACCAGGACACACCACACCGCCCAGCTCCTCGCGCTGTGCAACTAACTTCCCAGGATCCTCTGTTAGGAGCCAGTTGACTGCTGATGGAGAAAATGGATCTACTGGCATAAGAATGGGTGTATCAGGAACCCGGCCTACCTGCCACCAGGAGGCCTGGAAAATGCCCAGTGTTCCTGCAGCGTCACGAGAGTTTGAGAAAGGTTTGGTCATTGAGACAGTGAAGGAAAGCCAGGTAGAATAGAGACAAGCCCACAAAGGCTGAGGGAACAATCTAGACACCCTCCCTCCCCCTTAAGACATGCTGGCAGGCGGGGCTGCTTGGTACCACACACCAAGTGACAAGGAGCAGTAGCCAACAGTGGGAAGAGCCTGGCAGGGGCAGGGCAGCTCTTCAGGGGCCCCAGTTCTTCTCAATGTCAGGCTAGCTGCATGGAAGCCCTGGATCTCTGGGATGAAGTGGCAGGCCCTAAGGCATGAGGGTGGGAGACAGGGCAGCACCACCAACTCCACTTCCTCCAGTCGTAGCCCAGGACTCCTGCTCTTAGTTGGACTGCAGCCCATCCCACAGGTGAGGGAGCAAGGAGAAAGAGGGTCCTCCCTCTTCTCAGACTAAGGGTTTCAGAAGCTAATGCACCCAAGAACCCATCAGTCCCAGCTGGCTCACCACCTCCCATCTACGTGCCCAGTCCAATCTCATCCTCACTCTGCCCACCAGGCCATTTAGCGCCTCCCTCTAGCACAGGGGTGGCGAACCTACGGCACGCGTGCCAAAAGTGGCACGCGGAGCAATTATTTCAGCACGCAGAGCTGTGAATACCATTAAAAAAATTATTGTTTATGCTCTTATAGACATAAAAATAATCGATACCTCTATCTCACTCGATGGGTTGGCACGCGAGTCGAGCAAGTATACTCTTATTTCATAAACTTTGGCACTCAATCGCCAAAAGTTTCGCCACCCCTGCTCTAGGGTATCAGCCCTGAGTCTGCCCCGTCCTCTTGGACAGGAAGTCTGACAGGTCCTGTACTCCACCCACACCGTAGATCGAGGACTGAACCCATGCCTTGCCCACAAGTCTACACTAAAATGACTTGCTCATCTCCAACAGAAATCACCCCCAGTTCACAAAGCATGCATGCCCCTGCCAAGAGTATCAGCTTTAGACTCGGGGTCAAGACAGAACTATTGAGGGCTCTCCCCAGGGAAGCATTTGGGGAGTGTGTGGAGGGCCTCTTCCTTTAACTTTTCAACCATATACACTGGCTGGGTGGTACAAGAGTGGACAACCAAACCCTTCAGGGCCAACCAGGAAGGAAGAGTCCCCTCCCCTAGTGCTCCTTGGTATTCCCAGTGCTGGTAGGAAGAATTCTTGCTGCATCTGAGGAAGATGTAGCGGTCCTGTGCAAGCTAAAAAGGAACTTCTCCCACTGGGCTGGTAGAGCTTTCATTCAGATTAAAAAAAAAAAATAGTTGAAGAGCTGTGAACTATGGTTATCAAGGATTGAAAAGGGCAATAAGATAAGGCCCTAAGACTTTGAACTCTAGGCCTAAATAGACAGCCAAGGCAGGACAAGCAGTGTACTAATCTCACCTCCAAAACACTGACCTGGCCTCCTGCTACTCATACTCAGCCCCTTGTAATCCAAATTCAGCGTGTTTTACCCCTCCTTCCCCTTTCCTTGTTCCTCCACCTCCTCTTACCATCTCTCCTCCTAGCTCTTTCCTCAACCCTCCTTTCTTCTCATCATACTTAAACTGTCCATAATGTGGGATGAAAAAGAAGTGCTTATGCTACATGAAAGTCACTTTAAAATAAAGGTTTATGACACATTTCTTTATACAATCACAATTTTCCAGCTGGAGGCCTCTCTCAGAAACCCGAGAAAGCCTTCTCTCCTTCTCAGAAACTCCGTAATACTATACATTATAATATTAAACATTAAACACACAGAATCAGGGAGAACCCCAAACTGAAATGGAGCCCTACAGAGTCCTCTACAAAATGAGCTCCGTGCATCCAAGTGTGGGCCAACCACCATGTAGGGCTCAGGGGCTTCAGTGAATACAAAGGGGAAGAAAAGGTCCTGTCCCTCAGGGAACTCACCACCTTGTCAATCCACACTCCTCACCCTGCCCCCACCGACCGTAATCGAAGAGCACAGGCCTCTAGTGGCCTGGAAGTAAGCAGGGCCTCTGCAGGGCCTCTGCACACCCGGGGCTTCTTGTGCCATGCTGATGCTTTCATCCTGGCCTTTGCTCTATAGGTCCCTAAGATTCGAATGTCTAATTTGCTCGGCAAACAATCAAGTGCTGTAGAAATATTTAGGGCTATATTATTATAATCTATAACACTTAGAAGAACAAACTCTTGGGGATGACGGGATGGCTCAGCAGGTTGAGCACCTGTCTTGCAGCCCCCAGGGTCCGAGGATCAAGTCCTGGCCCCAGCCCGTGTAGACCCACATGCTGAACTGGGGCGTGCTTCCCCTGTGGGAGGCCCCGGGCCCGATTCCTGCCCTGCAAAGCCCCGCCCACCTGTGTGGAATGAAACTGTCAAAAACTAATGACATGCCACTATGGAGACTGCTCTGGGTCCACCTCCTTCTCTCTCACTCTCCATCAAAACAATAAACCTTAAAAAAAAAAGTTTCAAACACTTTCTCCTCAATAAAGGCCTCCTCCTGGGATTGTTTGGTGGTAGTGGTGGCAGCTGCCCCAGGACTCCTGACCTCCAACCTGTGTCACTCACATGGTAGGTAAACAAGAGACCACCTCTACCACACAAGCCAAGTGCACACAGGGCAATGGTCAGAGCCAGGCTCCAGAGCCAACCAGGCTTGCCTGGCCTCAGCCCCACTCCCAGTCTTTCCCGATGCTGGGAACTTGCTTCTTTAGTCACCTTTCCAAGGACACAATTGTTAAAGGGAAGTTCTGGTGACAAGTGGGTGAAGGGAGCTCCCAAAAGGCTGTTGCACCTCAGGTCATGAAGATGGCTGGGAGGCATTTGTTATCAGGCCAAATCTTTAGGACTGAGTCAATGGGGCCCCGGGGAACCCCCTTAACCTGGGTGAGACTCCACTTGGGACTATAAATCCCTGCGCACCCGCCCTCCCGGTTCCGGAGGAGCCTCTGCACCAGAGCGGCCTCTGCACCAGAGCAGCCTCCTGGTATCCGGTTTGAAAGGAGCTTAGGGGTCCCTGATCTGCCTCTCCAACAGGAGGACCCCTCCCCCACAGCCCCCACAAAGGTGGCCTCTGCCTAAACATTCAGTGACAGCTAGAAGGCTGCCTGCCCCACCCTCATGCTGACTATGCAACTTCTGAAGCAAACAAAAGAACTCAAACCAGTGTTCCTGAGAGTCTGACTCGCCCTTCATCACTTCCTGAGAAATGCCAGGTCCTAAAGGGGGTGGGCACGTGTAGGTGGCGGTGGCACTGGCCCCAGGTTTGCTGTCTGCAATGGTTGACACCTCACAGCACCAAACCCAGGGAATCATCCTTACTTACATGAAGGTAGGCAACTCCCCCTTCCTGAACTTTCTCCTTAGCCCCAACTTGAGTGGGAACATTTACTTTGAAAGGCAAGAGAGAGAAAAGAAACAGCCCAGCGAGCAAAGCAAAGAGAGAAGGGAAGAAAGCATCTTGGCTAGGAGTCGCAGAGAGCATTTGTTGAAAACAAGATATTGTCCCTTTAAGCGTATAAAAACAAGGCCCTTGAGCACGCAGTTCTCACTCTGGTACACAATTATGGGTGCTTTCAGCTGTCTAGCACTACTTCAAGTGCGCTCTTAAACCAGACTGTCAATGGCATGTTGAAAGCTATTTTGCTGGCTGCTATCATTAATAGCAAAGTGGAGAGCTGGGCTGATGAGAATTAAATATGGGGGAGGGGCGGGTCACAACCAATCATTACAGAATTACCAATATGAGAGAGGAGACAATGCCACATTAGGAAATAAAGTTCAAACCAGCTTATTACCGTGGGGACGCAGGCAGGGGGCAGGGGTGCGGGGGGGCGGCAGACACAGGAGCGCTCCTCACCCCCACTCAGGCAGATGGACTCGGGCCAGCCCTGGAGAGCCATGTGGGGACGCAGGAGTCACAGTCAGGAGTGTGAGAGCAGAGAGGCCTTGGAGATCACTTTGCTGTAGAATGTCACCACCTCGCCTCATTCCCCAAGTGGAGCCCCTCCTCCGTACCATTCCAAAGACTTGTGGACTTATGGCTTCCGGAACACACTCACTGCCTTTCCACAAGCTGTTGCCACCCCTGACGGAGCCTCCAATGTCAGCTTTTGCCTAACACACTCCTGCCCTCCCTCTTAGACGAGGCTCAAGTAACAGCCCTCGGTGCGGTCTTCTACCCGACTCCCCTTTCCCAGGAAGAATAAGCCGTTCTGTTCTGTCCTGGGTGCTCCTCCCGTGTCACTCGGCCATCTTAGCACTTACCTCACTGCGTTGCAATGACTTATTTAGATGCCCAACTCCCCAGTGGAGGGAAGGGTGTCTCATTCACCAGCCCCAGCCCACACCCAGCACATCCCAGGGCCCTAATCACCGTTTTGGGAAGGAAGCCAACCCCCTCATTTGACTGATGAAGAAACTGGATGCTGAGCTGTAGGAGGCAGCCTGCAGAGCCAGGGGCCAGCCCACAATTAAAACCCTACTTCCTAATCACAGGGCTCAGGGAAATCAGAATTCTACCCTCAGAGTAAACAAAACCCAAGATGTTCACTGAGCACCTACTGTGTGTTAAGTGCACAGAAGAGACCTAAACAGAGGGTCCTTCCTCCATGACTACAAAAACTGAGCCAACAGAGTGTGAAAAAGGACATCACCCCATGCCAGCTAGTAAAGGGGAACACACTGATGGAGCCTTGATCACCATTTTGCTCCTGGTGCCCCAGGATTTTGTATAGCAAATGGGATAGAAAAACATTTTCCTGTGTAGGAAGAAACGGAAATTCATTCCTTGACTGACTCACTCCTACAATATGGAAACGTAGGGCTTCTGACATAAGACTCGACCCTTCCTCTACAAGGTGAACAGGAAGGAATCCAAAGAGCCCTGAGCCCTTGGGAGCCTCCCGGTCCAGAGTCCATGGAAAGAGTCTTACATTAGGAGCCAGGTTCCTACCCAGGCAGTGTCCTTGTGGGTTAGTGAGGACAAGGGAGCATCTGCCCATCTCCCAGGTCATTTCCGTGGTCAAATACATGAGTCGGAAAAGACCTAAAGCAGCACCACCTCCACCCCCTCGTTGTACGAGGCCATCGGCAACAATGAAAGGGCACCAGAGGCTGGTGGAAGGCGGTCTTAAAGGGTGAGAGCCCAAGGGAGCTCAGAGCAGAGTCCAAAGCTGATTAGGGACCCAGTATGGTGAGAGGAGCTGGGTGACTCCAGAAAGATCCAGGGCAGAGTGCAGAAAGGTTTCCTTAGATGCCAGCACTCTGGCCAAAAAATGATGCTCAGATTTCTTCTTAGCTCAACCCATATGCCACACAAATGGGCACAGCTCTAATATCAGGACCAGTGTCCCTCCTTCAGCTTTGAGAGTAGTGTCACCTTCTCCCCACCAAGACAGACTCCAGGCCTGGGCAGGATCTTCTTAACCTGCCACCTGCTGGCACTCTCCAGCCACCCACACCTTCAGGAGGGTCCCAGCACTTCAAGCTGTCCCATTTAGAGATCTTCCAGCCCAAGCTCCTCATTATTCAGGTGAGAGGACCCGGAGAGGGGCGACAAATGGAGATGGCCCATCTCTTCCGCAGCCCTGTGTTCACGGCCACGCTCTCCGCTTCTACAGCCTCGTGTAAAAAGTTCACAGGTTTTACTTTACCTCATCCGTGAACCTTACCTCTGGGATTGCTAGTTACGCATTCTGTGTATCATCACGCATCTCAAATCATTAATTGTGCAAACAGCTGGCAATTCGGAAGAGGCCCCTGGGCAAAGAGGGTTTAGCTGATATGGTTATACAACCCAAAGTGGGGCACTTTGGACTTTGGTGTAGCCAGGTGTGTAGCCTTAGCCTCTTGAGATAACAGCACAGACAGGAGCAATGGTAATTAAAGACACAGAGTGCCAGTAGTACACAAGCACTCTTTCGTTTCCTGAGTCTTACTGAAGAGACCTGGGGTTGCAAGAAGCTGCAGTGGCAGCTCTACCACTAACAAGGGACTTGGTGGCTCTGGATGCATCAGCTCCCTCTTACGGGCCTGTTTCCTCATCTGTGACTTCGAAGTTTAGACGAGAAGCCACAGGGCTCTCAGCTCCAGGCTGGCAAAGGACCCTTAGAGGAAGCGCTGCTCAGTTTCCAAATGAATGTGATCAGTGTTGGCAATGAGGCTGGCCCCAAATCAAAATAACTCAAGTCCTCTTCCAGACCCTCACTGCTCACCAGTGGAAGGCTGGCAAAGTGGCCTGACCCAGTGTGTACAGCATCAAGGCCTCAAACCCAAGGCACAACACTCGCTCAGGCATGCTTGTCTCCAAGCAGCTTTGTGCTTTGTGGCTGACACTGCAAATCCTCCCCAGAAACAAGATGGGAACTGATAAGCTGGGCGGCCATCATCACCTCCCTGGCCTCGCTGAATCACCCTTGACATTCTGCCTGGAAGCAAGGCCCTGGAGGAGGTGAGTGACCTCTCGAGGTCTGGGGCCAGGCCCAGGCCTGTGATTCTGTAATCTCTGCTTTACCGTAATTAGGGAGGGAGGCAGAGGAGTAGAATGAGACCATTTATCACTTCTCTGGGGTTTGACAGCTTGGAAAAGAATGAGAGCGAGACAGAGAAACAGCCCTGAGAGGAACCAGCCACAGTGAGTTTAACCTTTCAGTAAAACATAAATGGGCTAGATGCACCTCATCAGCTGCCCTGTCAATACTTGGGCCCATTTGGCAGAGTTTGTGGTTCCCAACTAATAGGCATTTCCCGTGGTGGTGGTGGTGTGAGGGTGGGGTGTGTGTGAGGGACTCCTGAGGACTGCCACACTTCACAAGGTGCTAGCTCTGGAGATCAGCTATTATACAGAAAAGTACAGACAGTCCCTACCCCCACCCCAGAGCTGAAAGATGAAGAATCCAGCCTGTTTGTTCCAGGCAGATGTAATCACACGAACAGTCAAGTCTAGAGGGCAGGACACTGCATGAATAATTCAAGCAACTCCAGTCACTTGATTGTGTGTGCAGATAAAACACCAGTCAACCGCTAAACAGGTCAGCTGATAAACTTGTTTGCTCAGGCCTAACCACCATCCGCCAAATGCACCCAAGACCCACACTACAATTAGTGGCTGGGTTTTCTTCTGCAAAAAGCTTCGCAAGTGAGGGAGTGGCCAGCCCCATTAGGTCCAGGTTGCACGTCTCAGCCAGAGGTTTCTTCACCTCCTTGCCTCTTTGTTCCTACACAGCCACAGGGCAATTTCACCCAACTCAGAGACTGCCATAAACCCTGCAAAGGCACAGCATGCTGGACGCAAAAGGAAACTGTGGCTGAAAGGCAGAGGGGAGACGAGGAGGGGGAAGCTGGGAATCCAGAGCCCCAGATTGGAGTCCCAGCTCGACACTCTTGGCACCCCTGTAGCCTCCTTTCCCTCGCCTATAAAAAGGGAACAGAGAACCCATCTATCTGCCTCTGGCAGCTGAGAGGATTACATGCGAAGATGCAGCCAAACCTCAGGCATCCTCACCCTAATAACCCTGTCTGGGGAACGGCCAGAAGCCCCAGATGCAAACAGCTGCTCTTCATACAAACCCCACCACCAAGCGCATGAAGATGGCTAACTCTTCACAAATGCAGTGTCCGCAGGACTCTGGGAATAGCTGTGTGCCACCAGCCAAGGTGGATTCTTGAGCCCAAGAACCATCCACTCACAGACAGACAGGAGCACCACCCATTCAGACCTCAACATGCAACAACACATTACACCTTAATTACGAAGCTCTTTGAATAACTGCTGCTATAAATTTTAAACCTGGGTGCAATTACCCTCTTTAAACACACCCAAGATACTAAGTGCTGAGAAAAAAAAGGGAGGGGGCAGGGGGTGGAGAAAAGGAGAGATGTCACCTTGCAGAACATCTCAAGGCCCCTGAACACCTGGGACCCCAGTTCCACTTCATACGTTCTTACTGCAGCAATCAAACCCAGTCAGTCCCACCTAAAAGTTGGGCAGAACCATTCTCCCAAGGAGAAGTATCTTTATATACAAAGCCGTGTCTGTTTATGATTTCTGTGCATCGAAAACCCGGTAGCTTTCATATGCCTTCCTAAAGAGCTAATCCCTCCGAAAGCAACACCTGGCTTCCCACATTGCTCAGTAAACTCGGCCCCTTCACCCAACATAGGGGCTCCCCCCAGGACGGGAAAGGAAGCTCTCTACAAGCCACTGGTGCGGGCAAGAATCTGTGAGCATTCCAGAGGTCACCTGCCATTCTCACCTGCCCTGGGTCCTGCCCCTTGAAAGAGCAAAACTGAAACCCTGTAAACGACTGTTAATTTACAGCAGAAAATCCATTCAAGTCACAGTCACCAAAGGCTAGCATGAGTCAACAGCCTTCTGAGATTTCAAGAACACCAATTGTTAAAAAGAACAACAGGCCTGCACCATTTATTCCTGCCAACTCTAATCCAGCCAAACTAAATTATAGGCAGTCTTTCCTCGGAACACAAATACACAAACAGGGCTCTCCCACAGCCCAGCCTAGCACGGGGACTACTTACTGATATGCACCCAGATAAAGGGTGTTTGTATTTGCTCAGTTTGAGGTATACTGTTATTAGAAGAGTGACAATACCAGGTAGTTTACATATCCATCAAGCAACACCACACTAGCTAAACTGGTTTGACTTCAGGATTTCAAAGGTAAGCTCAACTCCCAGCCATCTCAAAAGTCCAGGCCAGGCTGCCCCGGGCAAGTTACTTAATCTCTCCTGCTCACCTTCCTTCTCTGTAAAATGGGAAGGTGGCTATCTTCAAATTAAGAGAGAGGTGACAAAGATCCCTCATAAATGCAAGGTACTAGGGTTCAATTTCATTCCGGCTTTACATTTTTAAGCAGTTAGTGATTCATTCCTTAAATTTTGACAGCTCAGCCTGGCTTTTAAGACTCTTAGAAGTTTAATCTTATCAAGGCAGAACATCACATTTTTTTTGCACACACACAACCACCCCTCCTGCATTTCCTCTTGAGAATTCTACATTAAAACAGATCCTAGCAGTCAGTCACACCTGGGTTTTAGCAACCTCTAAAGTAGATCCTGAAGGTACAATTTCCCCTTTGCTCCTTAATCCTCCACCAAGGCCCCAGACCAGGACAAATTTCAGAAGTTTGAATGCTGAAAGCTCAACGTCCAAAGCCTCAGACCCTGCATTTCAAGGACTGGATCCATTCACTCTTCAATAAGTAGGAGCAACAGAAGAACAAGGCTCATCTTCAAACGAGAGGGGCCTGAAGAAACCATGTCTTTCTTATGTAAGTTTAAAAAAATAAGATGTATTTTTTAAAGAGCTGGGCACGTACCTGCTTATGCATTTCAATGTTCAAGCCATAGGACATCTCATAGTACTAAAAGCGAAAAGAAGTGCCATTAATAGACAGCACAGAAATGTCTCCACTTTCCTTCATCGGCTTTTGGGAAGGTTTTGGTCAAATCATACTTTTATGATATATTTGCTAAAGAAGTTGAAATCAAACCCCACAGCCAGCCAGTCAAGAGTTTAAAAGAGACCTGTTCTCAACAGAACATTATACCTACAGTAGTCAGAGGGGCTGGGCCCTCCCTCCCACAAGCACTGCATGTGCCATATATCCTGTTTATACAAGGTTTGGGTTCAACAGTGAATCCTGTGTACACTGGGACCCTCTTGTCCTCTGAGAGTTATTTAGCAATATGTCGAAGGCCTCTTATGTGGAAAGGAGTGCAGGGAGCTGCTTAAGTGCCTTCCATGCCCTCTCACAGATGGGAGAGGTAAACTCCCGGAATGACACTGAGAAAAGGGGAGACGGGCCACCCACTGTCTGTCCCAGGGCTGGCAAGGCTCTCAGCTGGGAATCTCTCAGGGCAGTGGAAGCTTTAAAAGGCTCCTCCGCTCTCAGAAATGCCTGGGGAAGGAAAGGGGGAGGGGGGAGGGCTTATGACCCACTCTGGCCAGATCCCAGAGCTGCAAAGTTTCCAAACACTCCCAGGAGGGCTCCAAGGGAGATTTTTATCTAGCCCTGATGTGGGCTAATCCAGCCCTGTCCTACTCTCCAAGATAGGGCAACCCAGCCCTCTGGGAAACATTCAGAACACAAACTAAAGGGGCACAAAGGTGGCGCAGAAGTGACCTGTGGCCTGCCTGGGGTTTGGGTTTCTCCTGCTGCCCCTCCTCTCACCCACCCTCCTCCAAGTGGCCGGCTGAAAGAGGCTGGGCCGGCTCAGAGGACACACTCAGAGACCACCGGCTCCCAGGGCTGCCCTTGCGGTGGGCCCTGGGGGAAACCTGGCTCCACTGGGCCAAGCCCCACCCCGCTCTGCGACCCCGGCCCGTATCTCACCATCACATAATGGCGCTGCATCTCCGTCTTCTCGTTGGCCAGCTTGTCGTACTCCACTTTGAGGCTAGGAGAGCAGGAGGAGTTCGCTCAGGCCTGGGGCCTGCACAGCCTCCCAGGGGCCCCAACCCGAGGGCCGCTGAGCCTCTTTTCTACTTCCCTGACACCCCTCGGTACCCCACCACCCCGCAGCCTCGGGGCGGAGGGAGAATGAACAACTAGAAACTTCCTGCGGCCGAGTAGAGACAGATTGGGGCTGCGGTGGGGGGTGGCTAGGGAGCCGTCGGGACCCTGCCGATGGCTCGCGAACCACAGAACCCGGACCCTCACATCCCAGGGTCCCCGCGGGCAGAGCAGGGAGCCGGGAGGCTGCGGACGGCGAAGGGTTAAGGAGCCGTGCTCGGAAAGGGGAAACAAAAGGCGGAGGCCCGTCTACCCCGCCGCCCCGGGGTCGGGAGCCCCCTCCGTCCCCGCGGGGGATGGCAGAAGCAGAGACGGGGACGCCCCCTTCCCGCCAGCCCCAGGGCGGCCCCCAGCAAGCCTTACCTGTGATATTGAGCTTGCAGGAACTGGAACTCGTCTTTGATCCTGTCACAAGACTCAGCCACCGTGAATTTAAATCCGGGCTGCCCGGGCTGATGGGGAGCCTGGAGCCCGCGAGGACAAGACAGGGAAGGGGCGGGGGCGTCAGACGGGACTCCAAGCGGTCCGCGCCCCTCGGCGGCAGCCCCCAGCCTCCTCCCGCCCCTGCCCCATCAGAGAGGCCACCCTCACAGTCGAGCACCTTCCCAGCAAGTTCCTCAGTTCCCAGACAGGGTGAGGGGGGGTTCCAATCCCTCCCTTTTGGCCCCGGGGCTCCCATCCCCTTCACGAAGGGGCCCCCATTCCCAAGTAAGGTGGGGGTGGGGGAGGCACGCGTCGAGTTGGGAGACTTAGGCGAAGGGGCGGGGAACAGCGTGAAAATCGGTCCCCAGGATCACAGGTAGCCCCCCATACCACTAGGACGAAATGAACCTCCCCTGAGCGAGGCTCTCCCATCCCCATACCCTTTGTGTGCGCGCGCGCGCCCACACACAAACACACTCCATAAAGGTAGCAGCAACAAGCAAAATGGAGGTGCCAGATAAACTGCCTCGTTTACCCTGCCATGATAGATACTTAAATAAACCAAGTTGCAATTACTCACCGGATGTCTGCCTTGCGGATACATGGCAGGGAGGGGTCGTGATTCCGAGAGCGTGGAAGCGCCGAGAGCCGCGACCCGGGAGGTGCGGGGGAGGGGGGAGCCAAGCCCGAGCTGGGGGCGGCCTGCAAACCGAGGGCTCGCCCCTGGCCCCCCCAGCCCGCTCTCGCAGTGAAATCCCAGAGTCGGGCGCCCGCCGCACACGGAGACAAAGAGCCACGGAGCGGGCGGCAAAGTCGTCGGCGGGCGCGGAGGCCGAGCGGCTGGCGCGGGCTTTGTGCGCTTAGGGCTCGGCGGGCTGCGGCCAGCAGCCTTTCCTCGGCTGCGTGGAGCGCGTCAGAGCCGGGGGCTGCGTGGACATCGTCGTCTCCCCGGCGGGTCTGGCTCGGTATCCCGAGGCCCAGGCTCCTCCTGGGGCGAGCGCGGACCCCCTCCGATCACTCAGGTGGGAGGGGGGCGCGCCAGGGCAGCCCCAGCATTCGTGACGCGCGGTTCGAAACCAGAGGCGGCTGACGGCGAGAAGAGGAAGGAGACTGGCTCCGAGGTGGCGGCTTGGGGCCGCAGGAGCGTCGGAGGTTGAGGGCGGGAGCCCGGCTTGGGCGCTTCGACGCCCCCCCTCGGAGAGGAGAGCTTGCTGTTCCGTCTGCTACTGCTGCCGCCGCCGCCGCCGAGCTAGCTCTTCCCAAGGCCGAGGAGTAAAATCCGGCTCAGTGAGCGCAAATCAGCGGCCCTAACTCCAGCGGGCGCAGAAAGCCTCCGCAAAGGGGTCCTCGCAGCTCCCAGCGCGAGCGCCGCGTCCCCAGCGAGGAGCGCTCGGCTCCACCACGGAGCGCGCAGGCAGGAGAGCGCCGGAGGGGAAACGCCGCCGGAGACCCAGGAGCTCTGCGGCTTCCTCCTTTCCCCTCGGCTCGGCTCTCCGCTCTGCGCCCAAACAAAACCCTAAAACACACACCCAACACACACACACACACACTCACAGTCAAAAAAGTGCCCCGGACCTGCGGATACCACACACAGACAGGCGAAGGGGACGAGCACGAGGTCTGAACTGCCGCGAGAGCAGTTCCAAATAGGGACTGAAAAGTAACAAAATAATGTGGCAGCTTCGCCCAGCGCTGGCCAATGGGAGCGCGGAGCCCCCACGTGGGGCCACGGGACGCGGCCTGCGACTGGGCGCCGCCGGGAGCGACGTCACAATGCCCTCTTGTGTCTAAAACTATGCATGAAAAGTAGCAATCAGGCCCTACCCGCTGGTGACTTTCGCATGGGAGTGAAAAACAGCGCTCCTCTGATCAGGAATTAACCGAAAGACATTTAATAGATAGATATTATAGTCCTGGCCCGCTAGAGTTTTTTTCCACCTCTTTTACCCCCCCCCCCCCGCCTCATGATCTTCTAGCAAATAATTATTTGGAGAGAAGGGGAAAGAGGGAAGACGGGAATAACAAAAGACAAGCTGTACAGTCCTCAGAACCTGTGGCTGGCAATAATGTATCAGTTTATTCTGCAGTGGCGGCGAGCGAGTCCTCCCTCTAATCTCATTAGGTCGGCAAAGCAGCCCAATTAGATGCTATAAAACAAACAGAATCACTTTGTCACTTTAATGTTTTCACTTCACAAGATTTAGGACGGAGAAAATGGTGGCTCTCAAAGTTGCCTTCCACCTTAAAATTTTGTTTTTGCTTGCAACTGAGGGTGTCCCTTACTCCTGCGCACCCCCAACACCCCCTTGCCCCCCAGCTTTTTCTCTGTTCGTTCGTCCTTCTCGGAAAGCCAAATAAACACATCTTTGATGTGCGGCGGCGGGCTGGGATTAGAAGTCTAGGGAACTCTTGCTTGGCGGGCAGCGCAGATGGCAGGGCCCGGCTGCCCGCAGACAGCCTGCTCAGCTCGCGCTTCCCCACTCGGGTCTCCTTCCCCGCGGGGACAGCGACGCTCTGGCCGCAGCTCCTCGCTGCCTGCCGGGTCTGGGGACGGCCCGGCCCCGCCCCGGGGCCGGGGACCTCCGAGTTCCGACCTGGGTTACTCGGCCTCGAGGAGGGGCGCGCATGCGAGCCCGTGGGTGCCATCGACGCCCGGGTAGGCGCAGTGGCTCAGCCGCCCCCGCGCGCTCCTCCGGGACTCCCGGCGCGGTCGCACCGACCACTCGACTCCAAGGCCGGTTTGCCCGCAAACCCACAGGCTCCCTCGCCTGCGCTCGGGGTTACGTCAGGGAGGACAGGCCGGGAGAGGCGGCCCCCGAGTGGGCTCGGAGGCTGGAGCGGCCGCGCCCCAAACCCCTCGGGCGCCTCCGGGTGGGGGAGCCCCCGGGTCCCTCTCCGATATCCCCGCGATCCCACACGCACCCCAGAACGACAGCGCCCCCGGATCTCTTTCTCCCTCATTAGGAGCCAGAGTTCGCTCGTGCACCTTAATGAGGAGCTCGTGCGAGCGAGCAAGCGGGCGCTCCGAGGACAGTGCGCAGGGAGTTTACACGTGAGCGCCTGCCTCGGAGCTGCACCTCCGGGCGCCCGCTCCGGCCGCTGCTGGCCCCGAACCGCGCTCCTCTCCTCATTTATTTATCTTCCTAAATAAAAACATAAATCGTGTGCAACGTGTACTGAGGAGGGGTGGGTGGGGAGAAGCCTGGCTCGACAGATGCGAGCATCTGGCCGCAGCATTCATTAGACACAAAATGGCTCCTCTTCAGAGCTTCCTTTTCCCCTCCCCCTTCTCTGCCCTCCCCCTTACGTCACGGGTGGGCGCACCCGCTTCCTACCCGCCCCGCCCCTTTCTCGCTCTTGCCCCCACGTGGGAGGCGCCAACCCCGCCCCCGAGCAAGGCCCGGAAGGCCAATCAAAGACCATCGAGGGGACTCTCCGTTGCTGATTGGTGGATCTGCCGGTAGCTGTCAGTCCCCGGCCAGAGCTGTCAGTCAAAACCACGCGGGCTGGGGGAGCGCTGACAAATGCCGAGGCTTCTGAGCCTCCCGCTTGCAAATAGTGCTTGGAATGGCTGCTTAATTAGCTTTGAATGGCTTTTCCTTCCAGCTCAAACAATCTGTCACTACCATGTGGTATAAAGGAGCCATGCATAAAAAAGTAAGCAGAGGCTAAATATCAATTTGATTTTGTGTATCAAAGGAATATTTTATTTTTCTCCCTAGTAATGAAACGTATCAATTTAAATAATAAAGGTAAAAACACACACACAAACCAAAAAAAAAAAAAAAAAAAGAAAGAAAACGAAAAGAAAGCACCCAAACTCCACGCTTCCCCGAATCTTGTGCACGCCTGAATCAGGTAATTTCTAAATCTAAGTCTTATGTGCGAGGAGGAAGCCTGAAGATCGCCCCCCCCCCCATCTTAAACTTGCATTAAGTGTTTCGTTGTCCAGAAGTCTAGAAGGAGTGATGGGGGAGGGGTGGCCTGTAATACAGGAATGGGGGCGGGGAGGGGGCGAACTTTTAAGAGATCTCTTTGAAGCTGCTAATCAAAGTGGAGGGGGTTTTAAGACCCCATAAACTGGGGGTCCCACAGCAGGTCTCGATTTGGGAGCCAAGACAAGGGGGAGAGCGGGTGTGTGTCTCGCCTGGATTTATTACGCACATGCCTTCAAGATGCGGGGACTCGGCACCTCGTCCCTCTCTCGGGCTCACTCGGGACTGGCTCCGATGGCGACCGTTCGCAGTCGGCCAAGGAACCCCGGTTCCGAAGCCGGGTCTACTCCGACTATGGACAGAAGAGCATAGCATCTGTCTCGGGTTTGGGTGCTGCTCCTACCCTGATGTCTGAGCTCTTGCAGGGACCCCACGAGCCAGGGCGCTTCTATAGGGCAGACTCCCGCCGAGTTCACCCATGAGCGCCAGGCCCCGCACCTCCGAGGAGCCTGCGGCGGCGTGCGGTGGACATGGCTCTGCAGTCAAGAATGAGAACTGCTCTAGTGCGCATATTAAGTACAGAGCAGGACACTGCACGCAGAGAGCTCCCTTTATCCTCACCTCCCCCCCGAGGGAAGCGGCCTGGGCCTGGCTGCTAGCCCCATTTTATAGAATGAAAAAGAGAGGCCGAAAAGTGCCCAAAGCTGGGCAGGTTATCGGATTCGAATCCAGGGCAGCCGACGAAACAGCTAACCTCAATGTCGCCTTTGCTTGTGCTGAGTCGGTGAGCATTTGCTGAAAGAAAGGCGTTCATTCATTCATATTTACTCATTAACTACCAGCCCTTTCTGTGGGGTCACTGGCCCGGCTCGCTGGCCGCTGGCTCAAGGTGGCTCGCACCCAGTCTCACTCCCAGCTCTCCAGGTCGCCAGAGCGAAGAGGAGGAGGTAAGTAACTAGGCCGGCACCTCTTTAAGCTCACCACCGCGCAACCCCCTTCCCCATGCCACCCCACAAATCAGGGAAAACAAGGAGAAAATGTTCTTTAATGCCCGAGAAAGAGAAAATAAAATAAAGTATACAACACACTGTCCAAAGCCCTTGACAATTATTTTTAAAGGAGGGGAGTGCAGAGAAAGAGTTCAAACGTCTCTGTCTCCAGTTCTAATTGGAAACGTTTCAACTGTTTATGTTACAAGAAGTGTCAGGGTCATTTGCTACCGGAGAGCTGACTTTTCATTGGCTGCTTAATTGAGTACCTCGGAGTCCACCCCACGTGGGAGAGGAATTCCTGGCACCAAAAAAAAGAAAGAAAAGAAAGAAAGAAAGAAAAAAAATAGTCACCGGGTGAAACAGAAAGCCCGGCCTGGATTCACAGAGCAAAGGCTCCCAACCCCTCATTTGGGGTGCAGGGTGGTGGGTGGGCAGCTTTTCACCTGCTCCAAGAGCTGCTCCTCTGGTTCTTTAAAAATCATTGTCAAATACTTTATATCAGCAGTGTCCAACCTTTTGGCTTCCCTGGGCCACATTGGAAGAATTGTCTCTGCCCACACATAAAATCCACTGACACTAACAATAGCTGATGAGCAAAAAGAAAAAAGAAAAAGCTCACAAAAAATACTCCTGTTTTAAGAATTTGTGTTGGGCCTCATTCAAAGCCGTCTTGGGCAGCAGGTCAGTCAGCCAGCTTCAAACAGAGTTAATAAATGTTTTGTTTTGTTTTTCCATTTCTCAGGAATTAAAGAGTCTGGCACAGGTCAGCCACCGGGCTGTGGCCTCCTATTTGAGGAACTGATCCCAGGGCCTTGGATGGGGTTGCATCCCTTCCCCTACCCGCCCCACTGACTTTGGTGTGGGAGTGGCGTCTGGTAGGGACTGCCCAGGAGAGAAGAAATCTCCCTTGCCCATCCCCCTTTGGTTGACTGTAAGACTCCTCTGCCTGTTGACCTTTGGCTCCATTGTTCTGTCCCCTCCACCTTCATCCACCCCCATAACCACAGCCATCCCAGGCCTTCCTCCACAAGCAAGCACTTCATCATACAGTGAGAGGAAAGGGAATTTTTAGTTATTAGCCAACGCTTACATAGTGCTTATTCTGTGCCAGACATCATTCGAAGCACTGGACACATGTTCACACACTTTATCCTCTGACAACGAATGAAGTGGCAGCTATCCGTATCATCCCTGTTTTACAAAGGTGGCAACTGACACAAGGGCACAATGACTTGTCCAAGGTCATGTCAGTGGCTCATTGACTTGAACCCAGGCAATTCAGCGCTAGAGTCTTCACTGTCATACCCCACTGTCTCAACAACCATGGCTTCCTGGAAATACAGATCAGGGCTTCAGGACATATCACAGGACACTAGAGGGCCCCAGGAAGTCCCAGAGGGAGTCCCTATAGATCTCCTGGAGCCACCT
Source organism: Craseonycteris thonglongyai (assembly GCA_004027555.1). Taxonomy (NCBI): domain Eukaryota; kingdom Metazoa; phylum Chordata; class Mammalia; order Chiroptera; family Craseonycteridae; genus Craseonycteris; species Craseonycteris thonglongyai. The sequence continues at coordinate 130,054 of PVKE010000401.1, forward strand.
CACTTCAGGAAAGGACACAGAGCTCTGAAAGGTCAAGGGAGTCCCCCAACTTCTCTTCCAATTATCTGGCTGGTCTAACCAATGTGACCTTGGGGGACTTATTTAATCTCGCTAAGCCTCCTTTTCCTCATCTGTAAAATGGAGAAAATAAATCGAGTCTACCTCAGAGGATTGTTCTGAGGATCGATGTAGGTAATGTATGCAGCGTCCTTAGTACAGACCCTGGCTTATTAAGTGATCAATAACAGTTAGCTGTGGTGGTCATGATGATGATGTGGAACCATCCAGTGATTCAACTACGTGCACACTTTCTGGGTGCTTGCAGAGAGAGGGAGGTCTGATGTCCCAGCCCTTGGGGGAATAAACCAGACAGCAGCCCCAATCTTAATCCACATATACATAGCTAACCACAGCTAGAAAGGCAGAGCTCCCCTCCCTCCTGAGGTTGCCAGGCTTGCCCCTGCATCTCTGGAATTCCCACATGGACCCCTGAGGTGTGTGGGGGATGGGTAGGAAAGAATGGAGGGACAATTCAAGGAATAGCCCTGTGGGGATGCGGTTGGAAGACTGAGGCAGAGATAGAGAAATCAGACTGAGACAGTGGTGGAGCCCACAGCATTTCTGAGAGGACAAGCCACACCCATGAAATATGTGAGTATAACACAGTCTGGTTTTGAGGGAGAACAAGATTGGTGAAGGGGGTTCTCAGAAGATTTCCTGGAAAGGCAGAGCTTGAGGTCAGCCCAGAGGATGGGCAGAAGTCCCTGTGGGCAGCAGAAGCAGGATGAACAATCACTTCGAACAGAAACCCTTTTCTTCCCCCAGCTGCCTTCCTTGGATCCTTTCTGTGTTTTGCCACCTGACAAAGCATCTTTGCTTCCTGAGGAAGGGAGCTAAGAGCTGGCTTCCCTCATCCCCTCTTCCATTTCAGGCTCCGATGAAACCTGTCTCTAAAGGCACCTAAGTTTAGGAGAGAGGAATCCACTCATCAGTACCGTATGGCAACCCCAGCCTGGGCATTAGTAGGCCTGAGGATCTGCAAGAAACTCTCAGGGTCTCGGTTTCCACATCTAGTGAGAATTTACAGAAAACCTACTCTGTGTAAGACCACTTTGGAGATTCTAATGTCTAAGGGAAGCCCTTGGCTTTGGGACATATGCAAGGCCAGACAGCTCCTGATTCCAGCCTCTGTAAGGCCCTACGAGCTCAACAGAGTCTATGCAGGGAAGCAGTATTGGGTGGAGGGTGAGAGTTGACAATCAGGGAAGCTGCCCATAGAGGGTAGCCCTGGGTGTGGCCAAGTAGAGAGAAAGGGGAAGTGTTCCAGATAAGGCCCAGGTGGCCAGCCAGGACACTCTAGAGCAGTGAGCGGTCCCCAACCTTTTGGGGGCTGGTTTCATGGAAGACAATTTTTCCACGGACATGGGTGGGGGAGGAGGGGTGATGGCATTAAGATGCAGCTTAATTGTCTCTTACCACTCACTTACAGGGTTTTGATATGAGTCTGCAAGCAATTGATGTATTATGGTCTCTGTGCAGTCAAACCTCTCTGCTCATGTTAATCTGTATTTGCAGCCGCTCCCAGCTCCAGCATCACCGCCTCAGCTCCACCTCAGATCATCAGGCATTAGATTCACATAAGGAGCCACAACCTAGACCCCTTGCATGCACAGCTCACAGTAGGCTTTGTGCTCCTATGAGAATCTAATGCCTTGTTCTGATCTGCAGGAGGCGGGGCTCAGGCCATGATGCAAGGAGCAATGAGGAGCTGCTCCTTGCCCCAGGCTTCCCTCCTGCTGTGTTGCCCAGTTTCTAACTAGGGGTTGGGGACCACTGATCTAGAGAACCCTGGGGATGATTGGGTTTGCTTGGTGACTCAGCTGGAAGAGGAGGCCACCACCTCTCTCCAGAAAGCTAAGGAAGCCAGGTCATGATTTGCAATGAGCCTCTGGTGTCCACCTGGGACTTGGTGGGGGGCAGGTATGCAGAGGAGGCACGGGATGTGATTGTTCACCTGTCTTTCATGGAAGCAGAAGACTGGACACATTGTCCCAACATGCCATCCAAAGCCAGGCTGAGCTGCACCCCTTGCTTCCCCAGCTGCCCTTCAACTGACCTCTATTGACTGATGGTGAGGGTTTCCATACCTTATGTCCCACATACATTAGGTACATGTCCAGTGAACATTAGGTACATGTTCATTGAAGTGATTGGGCATCCTAATGAAGAGACTTGTGCCCTTTCCTTCTTTCCTTTTTAAAGATTCAAAGCAGAGGCTTAGGAGCCTAAGAAATAGTTTGCTGGTGTTAATGCACCCAACACCACGAGGGTGAGGCTGTGCTGCAAGAAGGATCCAGGCCAGTGGAAGGGAGGGCTCTGGGTCAACCCGGAGGATTAGGGCAGGACTCTCCTCAAGCACACCTGGCTTTCCATTGGTGGGATGGGGTGGGGGTGGGGGTGGGGGAGAGGATATTTGCCTGACAGCTTTGATTTTCACTTCCAAATCTGCTCTCAACTTTCTGTCCTTTCAGTAAACAAATTCATACATCTGTGTTTGTCACAGACCTGCGATCCTAGTAAAGAGTTTGTTTATCCAGTGTGTTCACCTATGTGGGTGGTTTGTAACTGGAAGGGTTGTTGCTCCCAAGGAGACATTGGACAATATCCGGAGACACATTTGGTTGTCACAACTCAGGGTAGGGTGCTGCTTGTCCTCTAATGCAGGGGTGTCAAACTCAATTAAAACACGGGCCATTTGGTGCAACAGGCAAGATTCATAAGGGCCACATCACATTTACAAATGTCGCTGGAACTGAGTCAGCACGTTTATACACGCCTACAGGCCCCCAGGAAAGGCACTGGGCCACGTGTATAGTTGTTTTCAGTAGTTAAAGGGTTAACGAGGGAATTGTGTGTACGGTATTGCCTCGATCTCCCCTAAGCGCTATTTTCTTCATAACATTTTTTTCTATTTTCATTTTATTTCAGAGCATCGTGGGCCACAAAAATTACCTTTGGCCGCCAGTTTGACACCCCTGATCTAGTGGATACAGGCCAGGGGTGTCTGTAAACATCCCACAGTGCACAGAAGAGCCCCCACAACAAATTATCTGGCCCCAAATACCAGTAGCACTGAGGGTGAGGAACCCTGACACACGCAGTCTCATCTCACCTTCACAAGTAAGGTGGTTCTCTTAGTTTGCCGATGAGCCAAATGAAGCACAAGAAGGAAAACAATGCTTGTGCGGGCAGGGAAAAAATGGCTGTGGAACTCACAGCTTCCACCTTCAAACTCTTTAGCAGAGCTCTCAGACCCCCTTGCTGCTTCTTTCTCTATTCTCAGTGCCCTGTCTACTAAAAGTAATTTACCTCAGCTGGCTCTGGGATTCTACCTTGTGTAGAGTTTAAGCCAACTGAAAGGTTGCCCTATAAATTAGCAATCATTTAGTCACTCAAATGAAGTCTCTCTGTGAAGAGCTGGCTCTAGACAAGGGCCAGAGACCTCTCTCATAGCTCCTGTAAGTGGGGACATCAAGCATGGGCCCTCGGGAGATTTGTGTTACATTGGAAAATAGGAAAGTAGCTATTGGCCCCGCTTTGAAAGATATCAAGGTGGAAGACTAAAGACAAGCTTGTGTGCAGTTTTGGGCGGATGTGTGGCCCAGGAACGGTGTATACTTGCCTTCTTTGCAGGTGCCCTCCCTGGAATTGAGGTTCTACAGGAGGGAGTTTGGGGCAACCAGAGAAGGGTAGGCTAGGGAAGGGGTTGGGGGGCAGAGAGAAGAGAGTGATGGAGACTGAAGGTCCAGGCTGCTGGTAGACCCTGGAATTCTGGAAACATGGCAGGATGGGGACAGGAGAAGAGGGAGCGGACTTCAGTTGTAAGAAAGGAGGAAATAAAGCAGATAGCCCGTTTCAGATTTTGATGTTGGAATAAAGTAGCAAAAAGAGACTCATTTTGAAAGTCTGGAGGTTTAACTTATCATTTGACTCCTAACCCACTGTAAAACATCTGCAGAACAAAGCAAGGTGCAAGCAAAACCAATGCTACCTTACATTTTTGTCTTTTCAGCTTAAAGCACTATCATGGGGGAAGCTGGGATGGCTCAGCAGGTTGAGCACTCACTTTGTAGCCCTGGGGTCCAAGGATTGAGTGCTGGCTCCAGTCTGTGCAGACCCATATGCAGAACTGGGGTGTGCTTCCAATGTAGGAGGCCTCCAGTTTGGTTCTCACTGGGGCGAGCTTCCCACGTGGGAGGCCCCAGGTTCAGCCCCCAGCTTGCGGGGGTGTCTCTCCCATGTGGGAGGCCCCTGGCCAGGTTCCTGCCCTGCACCACCACCCCTCCTACCCCCCGACCCCCTGCCCACCTGTATGGAGCTAAACCATGTCGAAGGCTTTTGATGTACAACTACGGAGACTGCTCTGGGCAGTCTCCCCCTTCTCTCTGTCTCTCTCTGTCGAAAACAACAAAATATTTTTTAAAAAAGCACTATCATATCTATGGACTCATAGGCAAGACACATGTACAGCAGGGAAAATTCTCCTTATTTCACAGATCGAAACACTGAAGACCAGAGAGGTTTTAGCGTCCACCATACAAACTGGTAATGGTGACTTGGTCTTCCGGCATCAAAATGAATCCATAAACCAGTCAGGTTTTCAAATTGAGCTCTAAGCAGGTCCTGGGATCTGCAGAAGTAGGTGGAGTGGGAAGAAGATGGGGAAGTGGAGAGAGTGGCTTCGGGGACCACCCCGCCACCCCCTACCTCAATTGGAACAGTTCCAATTTTATGTCTTATAGGTTAGGTTCTACAAACTATTTTGTTTGGGGGTAAAGCAGAGGTCCTGGGGCTAAAAAGAAGTTTTAGAATCACTGAACTACATAGTATTGGTCTGGACCTGCTCAGCTGTAATGACAGAATCTTCCGCTTAGACCCAGGGGCTGACGGAGTTCCGAGTGCTGGGGTCCTGCCAAGGCCTTCAAGTGGAAGACCTGGTGTTGTTGGCAGGCCTGGGGAGCCCTTTAGCTCCACTTCAGCCTCGCATTCGCTCTAGTGAAACGGCAAGAGGAAAGGGAGAGTGAGGAGGCTGCTGTCTGCCCTCACAGCCCCAGAGCAGGTAGATGGCCAGGCAGCCCGGATGGAGAGAGCAGCAGTTCAGTCTGGGCCACCTCTCTTGTGGCCCCCCTTCCACCCCCGCTGCCCTTTTACAGAGGAGAAATGAGAGGCTCAGAGAGACCCAGTAACCTGCTCAAGTCACACAGCTCATTCATGATAGGCCCATCCAGCTGCAGAGTCAGTGCCCGAAATCACCTCACTACCCTACCCAATACCACCCTGCCTCATCCGCCTATGAATCCTTTGTGCCTGGAAGGTCACAGTATGGAATAGTGCTCTGCTCTGGGCTAAGCATGGACCTGGCACTTTCTAAGACATCATCTATGAAGTCTGGCAATTAAGTTTGTGAACTTGCCACTGTGCTCATCACTTGGTCTCCCCCACCCCCACTTCCCTGGCACTCCTTATCCATTCCAGCCTCCTTACTGGGCACCTCTGTGCACTGCAGAGGCTGACAGCTATAAACATGACACTTCTAGACTCAGGTACTGCTAGGGCCCAGAATGAGAATATGGTTCTACAATCAGCTGTGTTCCCCAGTAAGACTGGAAAGCAATGTACGCAGAGATTCTTTTGGCTACCCCGGTTGTTTCTGGCTGATCAATTGTTTATGAGGCTGGTGGGTTTTTCTGCATCTATGTTCCAGAGTCTAGTCACTGACTTCGTAAATGTTAAGGGAAACTTGTAGTGGGGATGGAGGGGTGGTGCGGCTTTCGAAGCTCCGAAGCTTGGTGACACTAATTATGCTTTAGAGGTTCTAGAGGTGGCCGTCTATTTCCCCATCTGCCTGACTGTGCTGGAAGAGGCAGCTCTCCCCACAAGACCCCTCCCCACATGACCTCCCCATCAGAAAAAGCTTCAGGACATTGGCTATGATACCAAAAGCACAGGCAGAACAGAAAGCAAAAGTAGACAACTGGAATTCCATCAAATCTAAAAACTTCGACACATCCAAGGAACCAATCAACAGAATGAAAAGACAAGCTATGGACAGGGAGAAAATATGTGCAAACCATATATTTGATAGCGGCCTTATACCCAGAATATATAAAGAACTCCTACAACGTTACACACACACAAGATAAAAACAATTACCCAATTTAAAAAATGGATAAAGGATTTGAATGGACATTTCTCCAAAGAAAATATACAAGTAGCCAACAAGCATATGAAAAGATGAACAACATTATTAATTATTAGAGAAATGAAATAAAAACTATAACGAGATGTAACCTCAACTACATTGGGGTGGCTCCTTTAAAAAATATACAAAAAATAACATGATGGTGATGATGTAGAAAAATTCAAACCCTGTGTACTGTTGGTGGGAATATAAAATGGTGCAGCCACTATGGAAAATAATATGGAAGTTCCTCAAAAAATTAAAACTAGAACTACCATACGATCCAGCATTCCACTTCTGGGCATTTACTCCAAAACATTAGAAACAGGATCTTGAAGAGATATCTGCAAGCCTGTGTTCATTATAGCATAATTCACAGTAGCCAAGAAGTAGAACCAACTTAAATGTCTGTCTGTAGATGAATGGATAAATAAAAGGTGTTATGTATACACAATAGAATATTACTCAGTCTTAAGAAGAGAAGAGGGGAAGCCGGGGTGGCTCAGTGGGTTAAGCGCTCACTTTGCAGCGCTGGGGACCTGGGATCGAATCCCAGCCCCGGCCCGTGCGGACCCATGTGCTGAACTGGGAGCTCCTCCAGTTCAGTTCTCTCTCTGTCTCTGTCTCTGTATCTCTCTCTCTCTGTCAAAAATAAATAAATATATTTAAAAAAAAAAAAAGAAGAAGAGAAGAAACTCCTGTCACATGCAATAGTATGAATAAACCTTGAGGACATTATGCTAAGGGAAATAACCCAGACACAAAAAAGACAAATACTGTGTGATTTCACTTACATAAGGTATCCAGAGTAGTCAAACTCACAGAAACAGAAAGCAGAATGGTGGTTGCCAGAGGCTGAGGGGCAGGGGAAATGGGGAGCTGTTTAATGGGTACAGAGTTTCAGTTTTGCAAGATGTAAAAGTTCTAGAGACCTGTTGCACAACAACGTGAGTGTACTTACCGCTGAACTGTCCACTTAGAAATGGTTAAGATGTAAATTGCAAGCTATGTTGTTAAAGTGCACAGTTGAAAAACAAAGAAGCAGCCCTTCTGGCAGGTGAGTTCTGCGGAGTCCCAGGTAGGGCTCTCTGGAGGCCCAGACCCCAGCCCTCTTCTCTAGCATTTCCAGTGGTGCTTTAGATGCTAATCCTTCCCCTGAATCCTGTGTGTGTCACAAAGCGAGACTGGCTCCTGTTTCTTGCACCTGAGTTCTGACTGGTACACTCCGGCTTCTTTTAGCAAACTTGACTGTGCCAGTCTCAACCTGACCTGGGCTTTTAGAGTGTTTTGTCTTTTCTTGCTGTTTACCTGATTCACAAGAATAGTGATTGAAATTGCCAGTGACTCAGGGACATTAAGCATAAGCACAAACAGATGCATCTGCAACCTAGCAGGGGGCACACACTACCGTTCAGAGCTCAAGGGCTGCTGGTAGACAGGTGGGGTGGAATCCTGACTTCTGCTTCTTTTTTGGCTGTGGGACCTTGGGCAACACACTTGGCCTGCTAAGCCTCAGTTTCCTCAGTTGCAAAATGGGGGTGTTAATAGTGCCTTCTGGACAGGGTGGTTGTGAGAATGAAGTGGAATAATCCAGGTTGACAGCAAGCTTTCAACGAGTGCTAATGATTCTGAACAAATGAGGGCACATCAACCGCTTTGTCTCAATGTGTTCAGACTCCTCAGCCCCTTTATCTACATCTAAACTTACATGCTTGTCTACTAGAACCATATTCTCTGCTCCCACAACTTAAATATATCTCATATTTGTGGGTGACATGGAACAAAAGGAAGCTGGGAACTTAGAGGCCCAAATGCTGGCAGTCAATGTTAATCAGAGGGCCCTTGGAGGCCTTGAAAAGGGAGAAGGCGTTAAGGGGTGGTGTTTCCAGTGTGTCACAAATGTGTGTGGGGGTGGGGTGGGGAGGGGTTAGGGAATTGCTCATCCAGAGCTAGCAGGAGCCTGACATGAAGGTAGCCCTTGCCACTTGCCTCCAGCCTCCTACCCTGCGGGGGCAAACCCAGAAAGACACTTGGAACCAAAGGTGGGCTGCCTGCCCCCAATGGCACACATGTCCTCTCCAACCCAGTTAACTGTATGCAGACTCTTAACTCCTAGCTAAGACAAGAATGAGGTCAGGCCCAGAGGAAGACCACACCCCCACGGCTGTGACTCGGGGTCCAGGCTAGAGACAGAGTCTTCAGGTGAAGCCTTGTGTCACGTCATTGGTTGGGATCTGCAGAACTGAAGGCCGGAGCAGGTTTGGTCATCAAGGCTCAGAGGGAACTGTGATCATGGCCACCCACTGCCCAGATGGGAAGTCAACAGGCCTAGTTTAGGAAAGGGCTTCTTCAAAAGGCATTTGAGGGAGATGGAAGGAGCAGCTCATCTGGACCTGACCGGTTGGTGGTCTTGAAGGCCAGGTGAAACGACCTGACCTTTGTTGGGGGGTGCAAAAGCACTGACTATCCACCACTAAACTAAGCTGTTTACCAAATTGTCTTATCAAACTGTATATGCAAATGGGCCACGGCTGCTGTGATGTGCTGCTGCCCAGATTCCCCTTAGGACGGAGGTGCCGTGCCCCAGCCAAAGGGATAATGGGGACTGACACTGTGCAGCAGGAGAGCCACCGTGCCCAATGCCACACCCCCTCCAGGAGACTCAGAGTCTAGTGACAGGGGGCACACAGGAATATAAAAGCCCAGAGCCCTAACCTCAGTTGAGGGCAGCTCTGAAAGGCCAGCCCAGCTCCTGAGCTCCTGCCACCCAGGGGTCAGGGGGGCTGAGACCTTCGTGTGGCAGCATCAGGAACAGACATGGAGAGCACTTTAAACCCCTGCATGCGAACCTTCTTCACCCTACAGCTGTCACATTGAACAAGTAAAAACACAGGACACCTATTTAAATTTAAATTTAAATTTTGGTTAAACAATGAATACATTTTTGAGTATAAGTATGTCCCAAATATTGCGTGGGTCATACTTATTTTAAAAGAAAAATTGTTCATTGTTTATCTAAAATTGAAATGTAACTACGTGTCCTATATTTTATCTGGCAATCCTTCTCCTCACAGTCTGCTTTGTGGGGAATCTGACCTATAGGAAACCCCATGAAATGGTAATATCATTGCCTTGTTTTAGTAACAAAACAGTCTAAACGCTATTACAGTTATCTGAGTGACCCTGGTCATTAGGGGAGAAAGGAAACAACAAAAGCAGTGTATTCAGGAACTGGACCAGCTGGACTGGGCTGGGGTGCAGAAACTCCCCAACCACCTTCAAAGCCTCACTCACCTCTAATTGGGCTTGAGCTCCGGAGGATAGAGTTTCTCTCCGGGTTTTCCAACTAGCCTTCCCAGGGCAAGGCTGAACAACCCTGGGGAGAACATTTTAATCAGCCACCTTTTCTCTGCCTCCTCTGGCCTCTGCTTTCATTGTCAGAGTCTGTGTCAATAGCTGAAAATCCAGGCAGCAGCACAAGTGGACATTTCGCTCCTTTGCAAGCAGAAATCTCACAAAGAGCAGGGCTTGCCTCTTCACAGGGAAAACAAACAGGTCTCTAGGCTCCCAGGGGCTGCCCCTGATCTGGGATGGAGGGAGGCCTGGGGGAGGGGGGAGGGGCAGCCAGCTGGCTCAGCCTGCCCGAGGCTCCCCCTCTCTCTAGCTCCCCCCTTGCACTTGCCCTTTCTGCACACATGGGGACTATAGGGAACCCGGCACTCCTCCCGAGAGCAAGGCTGGCCGGAGCCTCCAGATTGCTCAGCTGAGCCATAGCAATTCCACTCCATCCCTCTCTAGGAGCCAGTGTGAATTCTAAGGCAAATCTGGTTCTGCCACTCCCTGCTCCAAACCCATCCATAGCTCCCTGTGGCCATTTGTGGTGTACTTTCACACCTTTGTCTTGGCTGCATGTTCCCTCTACCTGGAATGCCCTTTCTTCTCTGTTGGAGCTGATGGAATCCCACCCACTCTTCAAGGTCCTTTCTTCTAGGAAGGCTTCACTGTCCCCTCTTGGTCAGAATGAGTCATCGGCCCTCTGGGCTCCTCTTGTATCCTTACTGAGGTCTGATGCCCTTCCCCAGGGTGCCCTGCCCTGCAGTTAGCTGGGCATGTGAGGGTCTCTCCCCTTGGGCTATGAGCATTCACCTGGCCTTTGTACAGCGTTTTCCAGTTTATAAGGTGTTACATGCATACTCCCTTAGATAGATACCACTGTCCTCTTTTTAAAAATGATGCAGGGGAAGCTGGGATGGCTCAGGGGGTTAAGCTCTTGCTTTGCAGTCCTGGAAACTGAGGGTCAACTTCTGGCCCCAGCCTGTGTGGACCCATATGCTGAAATGGGGTGTGTTTCCCATGCAGGAGGGCCCCAGTCTAGTTCCCGCCCTGCACGGTCCCCACCCACCTGTGTGGAACAAAACTATATTGAAAAAACAAAACAAAACTGATGCCATACAACTGTGGAGACTGCTCTGGGCCCTCCCCCTTTTCTCTCTCTCTCTCTCTTTCTGTCTCTTTCCGTCTCTGTCAAAAACAATAAAATAAATCTTAAAAAACATGATGCCATAGAGGCCTGGACAGTTTCCTGGCATGTCCATGGTCAGGTAGCTACTAACTACAGAATAAGACAGCCACCCAAATCTGCTTAGCCAAACCCCAGTGTTGTTTCCACTAAAGGCTGGGCTTACCTTCTTATATGCAAATAATACCTAGCTCTGTGGGCAGGCACACAGTAGGAAGTCTTTAAATGCTGAGTTAAATGCAGTGAAGCAGAGATTTTGCACAGATTTGGAGATGTCTAATGGTTTTTAATAATGCTGAGAGGAACTCCTGCCTCTGTTCTCCCCAGACTCTCCTGCCTGCCCCAGCTCCTGGGAGGGTCTGGGTAGGAGTTGCACTTCCGGGTCTGCTTCCTCTTTAACTTGCATGCCTGGCCAGGTGATAGAGAGGTCAGCTTCAGGAGAGTGTAATGGGAAGCTACCATCACTGTGCCATCCATGGTAACACCAAGCAGAACTGAGATTGAGGCCCACGCAGTCCGGGAAAGGAGAGGTATGGGAGGTGCTTTCCATTTCCGGGGCCACCCCAGCGTCACCAGCCCACCTGGAAGACAAGCAGACTTGGGATCTCCCACCCACAAGGCCTGGGTAAAGACTGCGCCTCAAATCTCTCAAGTGAGCAACAGTTTCCTCAGGGAATCATGACGAAGGCTCCACCTTCCAGGTCAAACCCCAATTCCACCTCTTGTCACTCCCTCCTCCACTACCCGCAGGTCCCAGGCACATATATCTCTGCTGGGTGATGGTGGCAGCCCCCAGCAGGGTTTGGTGTTTCTACCCTTCCACCCCTCCCCATAGACTGCTCCGCACAGGGAAATCAGGACCAACAGGACACTCGGCCACTCAAAACCCAGCCCAGCTCTTCCTTTCTCTCTGAGAAAAGCACGGGTCCTCCTCGTGGCCCACCAGGCCGGCCCTGAGCATTCCCCACTGTCCCTCAGGCTCCCTCACTCCCCCACCTACTCTGTACCGACACACTCTCGCCTCTGCCCTCACTCTGGCTGTTCTGTCTACCTGGAAGGTCCTTTCCCCAGAAATCCACCTGGCTGACTTTCTCTCCTTCAGATCGATGCTAGGAACCCCACCTTTCCCACAAGGCCCATCCTGGCTACCCTATTCAATACTGAAGTCAGCCCCATGCCGTGCCCCCCCACCCCCGAACCCAGTCCCCTTGCCCTTTCTACTGTAGGACTGTCACCTTCTAGCAAACCACAAACTCCCTTGTATTGGTTGTCTGTCTCCTGCCATGGAACGGCAAGTCCAGGGGGCCAGGGACTCTGCCTTGCTCTCTTCTGCAGCCCTAAAGCGGTGCCTTGTCTGTGGTGTGTACTCAATACCTGTTTGGGGAGCAAATGGAATCTGTAAATGTGGACGATCATAGTCCCCGTACATCTAATAGGGCTACGCTGGAATGAATCAGTCTATGAAGAACAGAGAGCTCAGCGCCTAGCCCGTGCTAAGTGCTCAGTGAATGTGTTTACAATGAAGATGGAACAATCAGTAGTTCAGAAAGATAACAGTTGCAAAAGGGCATCTCCGGTAAAAGGAGAAAGGGTGATCCTACCTTCCTTTTTCCTGTTGCTGGGGCCTGGGGACACTTTCTGGGGGACCTCCGTAGACAGAGACACGGCCTTCTCTCCCACAGCGGCCTTCTCAGCCCTGTGTTCCCCAGGAGGGAGAGGGGAGGGGGCTCACCTGAGGGGGAATCCTAGAGCCGCCCAGCTTGAAGGAGCCCAGGCCAGCTAATCCGGTGTCTGCTTCACAGGGGAACGCCAAGGCCCTGTGTGGGCAAGGGGCTAGACCAAGGTCAGAGAGAACGAGTCTGATGCAAAGTCCAGGTGCCTGTCACTATACCTGCAGCAGCTGCGCGTTCAGAATCCCAAAGCAGCAGTCAGTATCCGGCAAAGCACTTCTTAAAAAACCAGTTTGTAAAATGTGTTAAGATAGAAAGCCTTACACGGGCACTTTCCATTTTCATTTGGTTGTATTTATAATAAATGACCTTTGTTACAAAGAATAAAATGCTGGGGAATTTAAAATGTCCTGGAAAGTCTGAGCTATATGATTGTGCATTTGTACTTTTTCTTTCAGTGCACATTTATTGATGACCTACCCTGTGTAAAAATGATAGACAGAGAAGTACAGGATACATTCTCTGCCTTCCAAGAGTTCTCCAGTTAGGACTGGACCAGGGTCAGGGGCATCATGTAGAAGAGCACTACGGGAACCCAGTCATTATTCTCCTCGGTATTGACCAAAATGAATTAGAAACTCACAGCCACACAACCTGCACATGGACGTTTCTACAGTAGGTCCCCTTTATCTGTGAAATGTATGTCCCAAGACCCCCAGTGGAAGCTTGAAACCTCAGCTAGTACCAAACCCTATTATGCTGTGTCTTTTCCTATACAGATACGAGACCTATGATAAAGTTCAATTTATAAATTAGGCACAGTAAGAGATGAATAACAATGACTAATAATAAGATAGAACAATTATAACACTAAAGTGTAATAAAGATTATGTGAATGTGATCTCTCAAGATATTCTCGTACTGTACTCAGCCCTCCTTCTTGTGACAATGTGAAATGATGCAATGCCCAGGTGCTGGGTTGAAGTGCCGTGACCAACACAGGGACGGTGACGTAGCGTTAGGCTACTGTAATGGCTACCCGAACACAAGCATGGCAGCACTGCTACAGTCCATCTGGTAACTGAGATGGTCACGAAGTGACTAACAGGAGGGTAGCATATATGCTGGACAAACCGATGAGTCACGTTCCAGGTGGGATGGACTGGTACACTGAGATCTCATCATGCTTTTCAGAATGGTGTGCAATTGAAAACCTATGAACTGTTTATTTCTGGAATTTTCTATTTACTGTTTTCGGACTGAGGTTGACTTGGGTAATTGAAACTACAGAAAATGAAATCCTGGATGGGGAGGCGGACCACTGTAGCAGCTTTATTCATAATTGCCAAAGCCTGGAAATAACTAAAATGTCCTTCAGTAGGTAAATGGATAAACAAACTGTGGTATATTCATACAATGGAATATTATTCAGGAATTAAAAAGAAATGAACCATCAAGCCATGAAAAGACACTGAGGAAACATAAATGCATATTGTTGAGTGAAAGTAGCCAGTCTGAAAAGGTACACACAATATGATTTCACCTATATGACAATCTGCAAAAAGCTAACTATGGAGACCATGAAAAGATCAGCGCTTGTCAGAATTCAGTGTGGGGAGGAGGGATAAATAGATGGAGCAGAGGGGATATTTAGGGCAGTGACGCTCTTTTGTATGATACTATAATGGTGAATACATGTACATTTGTCCAAACCCAAAGAATGCACAACATCAAGAGTAAACCTAATATGAATTGTGCACTTCAGTTAATAATGTATCAATATGGCTCATCAGTCTTAAAAATGTACTACACTAAAGCAAGACGCTAACAAGAGGGGAAACTGGGGGAGTGGGGATGTGGAGGTGCATGGACACTCTGTGTACTCTCTGCTCAATTTTTCTGTCAACCTAAAACTGCTTTAAAAAAAAAGTCTATAAAAAATTAAAGAGCACCATTAGGTGTGATTATAGAAAAATGCTCTGGGAGCAATTTGCGGTAGCAGGTGGGGAAGATTTGGGAGGGTGACAATCAGTGATGGGTCAAGACCCTTGTATATGAGGTTAGATAGTGTTTCAAACCCTGACTCTGCCACTTACCCTAAGCCTCAGTCTACTCCTCTGCAAAATGGGCCTAGGGATGCCTACCATAGAACGGCCATGAGATTTGAATGAAGCACTTGGCACTGCGCTTGATGAGAGTTGGAGCTCCTTCTTGTGCCACTGGAGGAGAGGAGCCATTGCCACCTCTTCCGGGCTCGGGTGGAGTCAGTGGGTGAAGGAAGAGGGGAAAAGTGTGCCAAGCGGAGAAGCGATGTGGACAGAGTCCTGGAGGCTCAAGAAAAAGCCGAAACAGGAGAGCAGGAGGAGGGGCGAGGCTGCAGAGGAAGCTGGTGTCCTGGGTGCTATCCGTTTGTCCAGGGAGTTGAGTAGTCCTCCTGAGGACAGATGGGAGCCACAGGAAGATTGTCACTGAAGAAGGCCATGATTGGGTTGGCAGTTTAGCATAATCCCTTTAGTAGTCACAGCAGGATGGGGTTGGGGGTGGGGGGTTGAGAAGCAAGCCAGGAGGTGACAGCAACATCCAGCCCAGGGGCATTTTTCTGAGGCTGCTTGAAGTAGTAGGGAAAGTTGGACTGTGGGGTCTGACAACACTTGGTGTGAATCCTTTGGAAAGCAGCTTGTCCAAGGTTATACACTGGCTGGTTGTGTGACTTTGAGCAAGTCACTTGACCTCTCAGAGTGTCAGTTTGTTCTTCTGTCAGGATGCCTATCTCCTAGGGCGATCCCCAAGTAGAAAAAAAGATGATAAACATTAAGAGGGTCTGGGGGCAGGAGAGACATAAATGGTATTTAAGCCTCTGACTGGAAAGGATAAAAATGACAATGGCTCTGAAATTGCCCAGTTTTGTACAAGGACTCTGAGGTTTGAATACTGGCTCTATGCTCTTTAGCATCTTTAAAGTGGGAATAATATTTGTCCTGCAAAGGTCTGTGGCAGGGGCACCCGGGATGATTGTTGAGCACCCAGAACACAGCAAATCACAGAGATGAGAACAGTTGTTACTATCAACGTCATCATTATTATCATCCTTAGAGGAATAGAATCAAGAATACATTGTCTCTTATTTTTGATATTTGTTATCAACATGTTGTATGCACAGTAAGTAATTGTTTTAATAATGACAAATTTAACTCATTAAGAGATTAAGACAAACCACAGACTGGGAGAAAATATTTGCGAAAGATATATCTAATAAAGGAATGTTATCCCAAATACACAAAGAATTCTTAAAACTCAAAAATAAGACAATGAACAACCCAATTATTAAAAAATGGGCAGGGGAAGCCAGGATGGCTCAGTGGGTTAAATGCTTGCTTTGCAGCCCCAGGGACCGAAGATCGAGTCCTGGCCCCGGCCCATGCGGACCTATATGCTGAACTGAGGTGTGCTTCCTATGTGGGAGGCCCCCAGCCCAGTTCCCACCCGGCACGGCCCCCACCCACCTGTGTGGAATGAAACCATGTTGGAAAAAACTGATGACATACAACTATGGAGACTGCTCTGGGCCCTCCTCCTTCTGTCTGTCTCTCTGTCTCTGTCTCTGTCTCTGTCAAAAACAAGAAAATAAATCTTTAAAAAATGTGCAAAAGATCTGAACAGACAACTCACCAAAGAAGATATACAGATGGTGAGTAAGCACATAAAGAGATTCTCCACATCATATGTCATCAAGGAAATACAATATGAACAACAATGAGATACCAGTCCACACCTATTAGAGTGGCTAAAATTGGGAACATTGACAACACCAGATGCTGGAGGAAGAGGAACTCATTCATTGATGGTGGGAATGCAAACTGGTTCAGCCACTTCGCAAAACCAAATATACTCTTAGCATATAATCCAGCAATTGCACTCCATGGTATTTACCCAAAGAAGTTTAAAACTTATGTCCACACAAGAACCTGCCCATGATGTTTGTTTATAACAGCTTTACTCACAATTGCCAAGGTTGGAAGCAACAAAGATGTCCTTCAGTGGGAGCATGGATAAAGAAACAGTGATGATACATTGAGGCAATGAAATATTTTTCCATGCTGAAAGAAAATGAGTTATCAAGACGGGATAAGATATGGCAGAAGCTTAAAGGCATACTACTAAGTGAGAGAAGCCGATCTGAAAAAACTACATACTGTATGATTCTGACTATATGACATTCTGGGAAAGGCAAAACTATGGAGATAGTAAGAGGATCCGTGGTTGTTAGGAGTGTGGGGAAAGGGATGAATAGGTGAAGCACAGAGGATTTTTAGGGCAGGTTCAGACTGGGAAGATTAGGAGGACCAAGGTGCAGGGTGCTAGGTCCAGTTGTGAGGGCTGGGTTAGGCTGGCCAGACGTCCCATTTTAACCAGAACAGAAAACAATGGTACTGTCCCATCTCAAATGGTACGTACGGTCAGCCTAGGACACCTTGAATTTAGCCCAGTGACACTAGGCTGCCCGTACTTGAACGTACCATTTGAGACAGGACAGTTCCATCGTTTTCTGCCCCATTTCAAATGGTATCTCTGATCAGCCGAGCTAGGGTGGGCAGGGAAGGCGCTGGGTCCTCAAGGTCCCACCACTCAGCTCTGCCCTTTCCAAGTCCCCTCCTCCTTCCTGGAGTGGCTGGTCCTCCTGGGGGCAGGGAGCTGGGGCAGCTGTCTCCCTGCTTGTCATCACGTGGCCCTCCTTTGCCTTGTGCTAGCCTTCTCTCAGATGGAATGGAGAGATGTCCCATAGTCCAAAAGCTCTTGGGACCAGGTCTTGGGAAGGGCACAAGTAGGGCCGGTAGCTTTCCTTTCCACCCCCACAACCCAGCTTGGCTGCCCAGTTGGACCTCCTGGGCAGACAGGCTGCGAAGGAACAGCTAGTATGTGAAGCGGATCCTGTCATTGAGAGGGCGACACAGGCACTTCCTGGAGCATCCCATGCATCGTTACGGAGTGCCTGTCTCCCTCTCATCAGAAGAAAAGTCAACAACTGCTCCTGTGAGGATCGATTAATTCATTCTCTCCTCGTTACCAAGCACCAGGAACTCCGGGCCCAGCATGTAACCTGGCAGAGCTCTGAGGGGAACGGGAAGATGACAGAGACCTGTGCTCAAGATGAAAGACTTGTGCTGGCCATCTACACATGCCACTTGCTGGCTAAAGCCCACACCTCCTCCCAGGCCAGCAACCTCCTCAGGTGGCCCTGGCTGGACTCCCGTCCCTCCAACCAGCAGGGGCCTGCGTGCCTCAGGCCTCACATACCAGCGATGGGGACGGAGCTGGTACCACCGGCTTGGGATAGCCTGTGTCAGTGACATTCTGCCACGGTAAGAGTATTTACACCACAGAAATAGGCAAACACTGCCGAGCAGCTACCCCCCCCCCCCCCCCCCCCCCCCCCGAGCCAGTCATGAGAAATTTACCAGCACGCCACTGCACACACATTTCCTTTTGCCAGGAACACACTTTCCTCCCTTTTTACAAAGCGTGATCAAAAAATACGGTGACGCTCAAGGCTGCTGCTGAGTGCCATTCAATGGAATGACAGGGATCTTTGATAAGGGAAGGAACTTTAGCAACTGTGTGACAAGTTTCAGCTTGTTCGATGCAGTTGGTTGAGAGCTACGGTTGAGAGAAGGTTCTCAAGTGTGCCGTAAATCATGGATCACGAGCAACACATTAACATAAATTTCTGTCAAAAAAAGGGAAACATTACGGTGTGTCCTCATCCACCTTCTTCCCCCGATCTGGCAGCGTGTGACTTCTGGCTCTTCCCCAAAGTCAAAATGACCATGAAAGGTAAACATTTTAAATCGATTCAGAACAGCAAGGCAGCCATGACAGTGCAACTAAAGACACTCATGAAAGAGGACTCCCAGAACCGCTTCAGAAAGTGGCAGGAATGATGGGGTCAGTGTGTTTGAACCAAGGAGGAATATTTCGAGGGGGGATTAGTGGCAATGTGTCATTTACTGTACAAAATTATTTTAATTTAAGCCTTCACCGTATTTTTTGATGACACCTCGGATACCTTAGAAAGGCTGTCTCTGCTTCTTGGGCCTGACTGCACCTGCTGTTACAGGTTTATGTCTCTTGTCTCTTTTCAGAGCTAAGAATGTGGGACACACAGTGGGGACTCGAAGGATGTGAGGGGACCAGTTACGTCGTGACTGCTCTGAGCCTGGAAGCTCTGAGAATGAAAGGAGTGGTGTCATCCTTCTTGGGGACCTGCGTGAGCCCCGCATCTGTCAGCTCTGCTTAGGGGTGCTGTCATCTTCCCACCTGCCTCACAAGGTCAGATGAATTTCACCTCTCTGCCTCAACAGCCTCAAAGTGCTGCCTGCCTCTGGCACAGAGAGGACCCAGGTACGTACCCTTTTTCCTCAGCAATATGGCTTCCTCCTCAAGCCTTGGAGCCTGGCGTTTTGTTTTCAGCAAAGCCTGGAAGGTGGCAGCTCTTATCCTTAACATTTGCAAGGCTCCACAGCCTTTCCAGCCCTCTCCTCTCGCACCATCCTTCCCTACCTCCCTTAGGGCCTCCAGTGGCCTCTTCTCTTCTGCTTTCAAATCTTGCTTTCAGGCTGGGACCTACAGGTAATCATTCACACTTTAGTGAGAATGGGCAGTGAGGTGGCCAGTAGCAATGGGCAGGATCTGGCTTCCTTTTACCTTTCATCTTCCAGGACTCAGCCTGGATCTCCTCAGAGATATCAGCTTTGAACATAGGACTTTGTTGTTTCTTCTTCAGAACACTGATCACACGCTTTGATCTTGATTCATTTACTTATCTTTTTCTGGCCTGTTATCTGTCTCTGGGATCTGAACTCCAGGAGGACAAGGAACACGTTCCTCCTCTTTATTTTCCCATTCCCAGTGCCTGGCCCGTCCCAGCTTGGTACACTTTTCTCAGTTGTACTGATGGCTTCCATCCACACTCAAGTCTGTGCCCTGCCCAGCCCGGCTACATGAGCGCCCACAGTGCTAATGCTCTTTGGACCTCAATGTTCTCATCTGTAAATGAGAACAGTACCCAGCTTTCTGGATTTCAAGCTTGTTTTAAGGATCAAATGGGATGCTGATTAGGAGCTCTGAGCACCTGCAATGTTCTGCTGGGGTGCTAAGGTTTGGTCACAATGGCTGACTAAATGGCATCTCCCAGGGAAGCTGGGATGGCTCAGTGGGTTAAGCACTTGCTTTGCAGCCCCAGGGCCTGAGAATCGAATCCTGGCCCCGGCCCATGCGGACCCATATGCTGAACTGGGGTGTGCCCCCAGCTCACTTCTTGCTGGGGCCCATCTGGGAGGCTCCCAGCCCAGTTCCTGCCCTGCGCAGCCCTGTGCCCACCTGTGGAGTGAAACTATATGGAAAACTAATGCTGTCAACTATGGAGACTGCTCTGGGCCCTCCCCCTTCTCTCTGTCTCTCTCTCTGTCAAAAAACAATAAAAATAAATCTTAAATGGCATCTCTCTTTCCAGTGTCCCCTCCCTGTGCAGTGAAGGAATGGGTTAGAGGAATTCCAGGTGACAGCAAAGAAGTGAGGACGATAATCAGTAGCCACACTACTACTAATAGC